>WOGZ01000340.1:0-34090 GCA_009733775.1 Alectoria sarmentosa
TTATTCTCCCAAAGCTCCCCTGGAGCGAACCCTATATACAGTACTAATCATGTGGCTGGCATGGCAACAGGCCGGAGGAGGCTGGGAACCAACCATCTTTTCAACATGAACTGCAATAGCTGCAGTGGCTACCTGACTACCTGACTACCTGACTACCTGACTACCTGACTACCCGGCTATTTGACTACCTGATTACACGGCTGCAGTGGCTATCTGACTGCCTGACTGCACGGCTGCAGTGATTATCTGATCGCAGTGACAATGCGATAACGATAGCGACAGCGAATAGTAAACCGAGATAGATTGGTTTGTTGAAATAAGCTGCGCGGCGGAGTGGAAAGCACATCGATGGGTTCACCCAGATTGATAAATAATCGCTGCAAATGTGGGTTGCGCCGAGAGTTTACTCTCAGGATTTTGGCGTTCGTAGTTTTATTCGCCTGATTAACCTATATTTACCTAGCCGAGGGGGGGGTGTACATGTATCAAAAAGTGGTGTACATCTATCGAAAAGTGGTGTATACCTATCACCACCCTATACTTATTACAGTACACTTTTGGTATGACGTTTTAATAGCGCGTTTTGAAAGGGCTGACGCTAATGAAATATTTCGATCCTTTTAATTTCAATGCCTTGGCGTTGTTAGTCTCTTCATTCTGCCATCGATGAGCAACGACCATCAAACATTCTTCCCAGGTTTCTCCAACGGAAAACAATCATGGACGGATGATTTACTTGTATGCTAGGCAAAAAAAGGTCTTGACTTTGAGTAAAATGGTGGGCAAAGGTGACTTTTGATGTTATGGGCGCCGCTTCAGCCGCACTTTGGCGCAGCATTTCTAGCAATGCCATGCTCCAAAAATGCCTTGACCCATCGTTCTAGGTCAGGACCTTGATATGTATAACATTTGGGCCCGGCCACTTCCTCTTGTCATCGTTCCGCGGCCCTGGTGCCGTTTTTCGATCAGCATATATCCCTCTGAGGAGGAGTGCTTTGATCCATGGACCCTGTCTCAGCCATTGCCAGTATTGTGGGTATTGTAGGGTTTGGAATCCAAGTTGCCCAAATCTTGCAGAAGGAGATCGATGCCATTCAGACTGCTACGGAGCGAGTTGAGCAAATCGTCATCGAGATACGGGCTACCGCCACAGGTCTGACCAATCTGCAAGACTTCCTGCTACAAGATTTCGAAGCTTCTCTTGATGATCGAATCTTCAACGACGACGGGCGCAATGAAGTCACTCACATCGTCCGGCGGTGTAATACTGTCTTCCGGAATATCACCGTGTTGGTGGCCAAGGCAGGAAATCGCATTCTTTCCAGTGTGGACCAATTTCAGCGCCAGGTTGAGGAGGAGCACAAGAAGAGAAATGGAATCGAACAAAGTGATGTCAAGCTCGAAATCGAGCTATCCAATCTCGAGCATTTGATGTGGCCATGGAAACTCCCGAAAATCGAGCAGTATATTGCAGACTTGGATAGATTGAAGCTTTCCCTTGTACTCATCCTATCAGTGGCAAACTTAGCCAAGACCAAGAAACAGAAGAAGGTCAAAGACAAGTAGACGCTCCTAAGAAAGCCCTTCGATAAGCACACACTGATTCGACTTCTAGTGATGCCGAATCCGAAAAATGGGAAGGAAGTCAGGCCGAGACCTTGGTTCAGGATGAGATATTTTATCAAGATAGAGGCTTGCAAGAGGCAGAGAAGAAATACGAAACCCTTACTGTTGGAGGCTCTCCCACACAATCAACACACGCTGCAGCACAAGTTCTGATTTCAAATTGGCCTGACTCACCCACTGGACGGTACGTAATTTGAATCACAGACCTATTTTCTACGCGCCGTGGACGCACGCTTGCGTCTTTAAGAAAGTTTATTTTTATCTGACATAATCTAGCGGCATCTCTTCAATTACAGAACTCCACGAATCTGGCGTCATGCTCGAAGGCTTTGCGTTCAATCCCGATGAGTTCGAACAAAAAGTCATTGAAATGCCTCTTAACATGAGATCTATCCAGGATCACGCTCTCAAAAGAAGTCGCTGGGGGAGCAGAAAGCCATTGAGCGTTTGGGACGCTTTTGCCAGACTACCTAACTATCAACAAGAGATGATTCTCACGATTCTCGCAGAGCGAAAGAGACAGCTTTATGATTATACACGCGATGATCCTCCATTGCCTCCGCAGCTCGTATTAATCAGTTTGAATGTCGCCAAATACCGTTGGCGAAGGTTTCTGGAAGCGCTCAGACGTTTCGGAGATTTTGATTTTGGGAACGCCCCAAAAAGAAGAATGCTTTTTATCGTGATTGCTCGAGTGACACAGCCTCATAGCAATGGTTCAGAACCTTTAATATCATCTACGAAACCGTGGCGTCGACCATCCAAAGCAGACAGAGATGATAGCGAGTCCACATCATCCAACGACCCTTCTTCAAGCCCATCAAGAAGCCGCCGGAGGAGTCGAGTACGTTATTCTCGGAGCCGCAGTAGAAGTCGCACTCGAGGGCATAGGCGAGGTTTAGTGGTAGCTGCGGCTCGTGGTCTCAAGGCTGCGTACCAGAACAGGAAAAGCGAGAGATTTGCGGAGGAGAGGAGATCGCGCCGCCGTTCGCGTAGACGCCGTTATTCCTTAGATTCAGATCCCATGCACGAGTCTTATGGTGGGGCTCAGGCTCGTGCCGCAGAGGCAGCTGGAGCTCAGCAGAGCACAGGGCGTTATGACTACGCGGCGAACCCTACCGGCTACCCCTCTTCATCTATAGGAACAGAAGCACCCAAAGCTGGCGATCAAGGCGACGATGAATCTCAGCTTCGGCGTGTTACGACCTTGAACGAGACCGACGGAAACGAGCCATCTACAGTTCCGCCCCCGCCACCTCAGCGTGAGCCGACTGTGATCGAAACCGATAAGATCGCCCTGCCTCCTCCGCTTCCCCCGCCTCAACGAGCAACGACTTTTCAGGAAGACGTAAATAGTGGTGGTAGATCAGTTGGGGGACATGCTCTCGCGGCTCTTGGTTTACGAAGCACCTCCCGTAGAGGGCGAGACGCCTCTCGGCCGACTGAGAATAAGATAGTAAGAAAGAACACTGGGCCTAGGTCATCACGCGATTTACGTGTCACAAGAGGGGAGCGCAGCCGCCGCGACAGGAGTAGAAGTAGGAGCAGGAGCAGGGCAATGGTGCCAAGGCTGAGTAAATGGAGGAACCGCAGTAGCTCTAAACAGCGACGTAATAGCAGGAGCAACAAAGAGGGCACCGCTATGCAGCTTTTCAGAAAGTCGCCGGAACGGCCAATACTCAGGACCTATACAGACGATGGAGTTCCTCCGACGCAAAGGGACAAGGCTGCGGTAGCAGAATACTACCTGAAAAAATGGACTACAGCATACGATCACGTACGTGCCCAGAATCTGGGAAGAAGGTACACGACTCGCGCTGCCGGGCGCTCGCGAAGCAGACTTGTGCCTGACCGAGGTCTCATTGAGTATGGCAATGAGCCTGTATACGGTAGTCAAGCTCCATACTACCCACCCCCACCTGGTCAGGGAGGATACTATGATGCAAATCCATACCAAGGCGCTTATAATCCTGCGGACTATTATCCTGCAGGTGTTCGGACTCCTGGTGCTGGCGCCGCGGATGCCTCTCCTTACCAAGGACAGAAGACGTCGGAAGGTAGGGATAGGGATAGGGATAGGGATAGGGATAGGGATAGGGGTAGGGATACCTCCGAGTCGGATGACGGTAGGAGAAGACGACACAGCAGGAAAGAGGATGATAGCGGCGCTTCCGACGAACAGGCACAGACATACACGACTCATCCCGTTCCGGGCAACATTCATACTGACGACGAAGAGGAGGAAGAGAAGCACCCAACTCAGCCTCCTGCTGGTCTGACGGTTCCATCTCACCAGCGTGCTTATGCTGAGTCTGTGCCTGATAACGGGAATGAGAAGGAAGATTTTGTGGAAGAGGTCGAATGATCCTGAATATGGCAGGGGCAAATCATGTCAATTGCTCTTGTGTGGAGTTGCGCTTTAGAATAGCGAGGAAAGAGAAGTTTGGGAGAACGTCTTTCACATGATGGAGTATAGACCTTGGGTTTTCTCTAGACACTTGATCAAAGACGAGGCAAACCCTGCTGTATTCTTGAGTATAAGCACCAGACCTGGAACGTTCCCTCGTCTTCGGCTTCATCTCCTACTGACAATCGCGTCAATACCTCGATGCCTTTTTTCGCGTTCCCGTATCTCGGCTTGAGATTCTGTCTAGGATACAGTCATTAGGAACTTCTTGAATTCGCTGGACCAAGATAGCATAGAGCTGAGAAAAATCCCCTTCAAGTCATATAGAAGATTGCTCCTGCTGGGTCAAGGGGCTTTGGCACATTGATGCGCTTGCTTGGGATTTTTGACCTTTTGATTGGATCAAATGGCCTGGTATCTGCTGTGGCTGGATCATCGACTGCCGTATCGGTGACCAATGGGCACTTGGGAGACAGTGGAGAATGAGAGCGGTGGGATTATAGACCTGGCACTTTTTGAATTTCAAATTTTCCGGTCGAGGCGGTAACCTTGCGGCACGAGAGCCGCAGCCCTCACTCCACTTGCATTAATATACGTGGCCGCCGCTGTTAGAATCGACCCTGTGAGATTCTCTTCCATTGCTTCCCCTCCTCAAGATCCCAATCCTGATCATTCACAGCAACCGCAACTCGAACCCCACCCCACCCCACCCCTCTTCCCATTCTCGCCTGATCCTACCTACCCGCACAACGAATCCTCTAACCGCCATCTCGATCTCCACTTCGCCATTTCAGCATTTATTAAATATAATATTTTTTAATTTTTCTAGACCCAACAGCGGCCTCTCCCGACGATGGCCCCTTATTCCGGTTTGCAAATTGGGAAGGAAGGAAGTAGGCAGGGGATGCAGGAAGTGATTAGAGGGGGGTGGGGGGGCAGACTAAGAGATGGATGGTTTTTGTGACACATGAATGAAGAAGGTGGCAAATGTGTTCATGGTGGTGATGTAGATGATGGTAGATCTCTGCAGCAGCGTTGAGGGACGTGCGCGATCTTTTGCATCTTGAGAGCTCAGACGCGGCAGATACCCGGATCTCGTCCTGTGGACATGCTGAGGCATCGATCGACATCTTATCTACTAGGAGGGCAGGTTTGCTTTATACGTTTGAGGCTTTTTACCCCCCCCGCCTTTGAAAAATGTGTACAGATGCCTTGTACTCTGGGTTGTGAGCCCTACTTGGTAGCGCGGATTATTCCAATATCGTAGGAAGCGGAAATAACCAGTGGCTCAAGAATTCGAATATGAGGGCTTCTTACCATATCCGGGGCATCGAGAAGGCAGAAATCCAAACAGATGTTTTTGACTTTGCGGCTATTTCATTTTCCAAATTGACTCAGCCATGTCCCATAATATTTCCAAAAGTCTCTCCTTGCAAGTGCAACAGCAGTCAAGCCTCCCATTCCCACAAGACTTAATCCAATGACGCCCATTAGTATTCGACCTTGTCGTTGTACAGCCTTGTCAACTTCGCTGTATCGCTGGTTCTCGAAGCTGACTCTCGTGTACTGCGTCCTCCATCCTAGACTTGGAAGATAGACATTCACGCTCTCTTCCATCCATTTCCTCATCTTGTAGAGCGGTGATTGGACGCTAGAGCGCATTTCTTCGTAATTCCGTAAAGCGAGATCATTGATTGCTGCTGCATCTGGAGCGCGCCGAGAGGTATACTCGTCCAATGCTGCTTCGCGGGCTGAGTTTCGAGCTGCGTGGTCGGGTACTACGGCAGAATCGTAGATGTTGTGCTCGTCCAGAATGTCGAAGAGTACCCGGACGTCTTCGAGGCCAGCATTCATGCCTTGGCCGTAGAATGGAACCATTGCGTGGGCGGCATCTCCGAGAATGACAACGCTTGATTTGTAGTGATATGGTTTACACTTTATAGATATCAAGGGTAGATGCGGGTTCTCACGAAACTGCTTTTGTAGGTCGGATGTAGATATCAACTCCGGGCATACACCCGGGAAATTCTTGTGGAAGAATTTCACAAGCTTCTGCTCAGGTTTCTCGGACACCGAGTTGAAATGGCTGGCAGGCGCGAAGAGAGTGCAGGTGAAAGACTTGTCAAGGGAGGGTATTGCAATGAACATGAAGGAGCCCCCGGGCCAGATATGTAGGTGGTTGGGGTCAATAGCGAAGGATGAGTCTGATCTAGGACTGATGTGGAATTCGCACCATAGGGTGTCAATGTATTCTTGCTGGTAGTCGAGTCGAGCGAATTTCATCAAATGATAACGAGTGGCAGAATGAGCACCGTCTGCGCCGATGAGTAGGTCAAAGGTCACAGAGATCTCGGTTGCCCGCTTCTGGTCATGCTCGAGGGCATCACTTTGAGTAGGATTCTGCGCGTGGTCAGCCTTTTTAACATGGCCTTGCTGTTCGAACCAAGCGGTCTTCTTATTGAAGTCTGCACCTGTCAGCTTGTGATTGAAGTGCAACGTGACGTTGGGCAGCTTTTCCAAGGCGTCGAGGAGGCGTTTGTTGAGACTCGCACGATCCACTGCTTGGATGTACTGGGAACCGTTAGATGCCTCCTTCACGCCGATCGATATTGCGGAGGGCATACTCTACCATTAGCATCGTACTCTTGAGACTCATGGTAAATCTCGCCACCCTTTCTTCGCCCATGTATCATACGTGCGTGCATTGGTATGGTCTCTTTGAGAATTTCCTCGAGAAGTCCCTCGCACTGTGAGTGTCTCATAGAGTTGATGCCGCGCTCCGATAGAGCCAAATTGATTGATTTTGTAAAGTTCAAGGGTGTCGTGGACGGATCACGCAAGTCTGAAGAAAGCTTCATCAGACACGGCCAATTGTCATCGACTATTCCTATGACGGCAATTGCAGTGCTCCGTGCTCGTGAGATCTCCTTCCAGAAAGATTGCGGCACTCATTTTATTGGATCGAGAGGGTTTTGTTGAAAGTCTAGTGTCCTGTCTGTAGGAGAGCAGGACAAACACATTTCCCAAGCAAAAAGACAAGTGAGAAAATCCAAATGCTAATCAAACACTGCAAACTAAAGTTGAGAAGAAATGCTTCTTACCAGCTCGAAGTTCGTATACATGGACATCGTCTCCCCTATTTGCCGCATACAAGGCTGCGAGGGCGCCCACAGGTCCTGCACCAACCACGAGGACCTTTTGCGTCTTACTTCCTTCAGCCATAGTCTTTGCTGTAGGTATTGTATCCTGAAGAAGAGGAAGAAGAGTTTTCAAGACTCAGCGAATGTATTTTGGCCTCCATGATGATGACATTCCCATGAGCCGAGGGAGCCAAGGAGCCGGAGGAGCCAAGCGTGAGCAGACCGAGTTTTTGCCTGGGCCTAACACTTTCAGCCTTACAGTTCTTGGCGCTTTTCTTAGCTTCCTTTGTCTCCCGGTTGTATTTGCTTATCGTCAACCTTCGAGAAAGCGAGTTAGGCAACCAACATATACAAGCTTGTACTGTTGGCCAAGTGGCCTCACCAGGAGCTCGTGAAGAGTTCGTGAAGAACTGAGGACAAAGCGCCTTTATTGCGCCCACCTTCAACTTGACAGCAATTATCTACCTGACTGGCCTCCATCATGGCAGAAGTTACTACTGGGGCGAAGAAGTGCATAGGCGTGGACTGTCCAAACGATGTCGGTACCTTGCAGTGTCCGACATGTCTGAAACTTGGAAAAGAGAGCTCGTTTTGTTCGCAAGACTGCTTCAAAAGGAGTTGGGTAGGCTACCTTGTGCCCTCGTAAGGTACACATGTCCAAGATCGTTAGTTCAGGTCGCTGATCCTCTCTCAGTCGGAGCACAAGTCTGTGCACAAATCTGGCTGTACGTATCGTGATCAGTCTACCTGAGCTTCAATTGATCGCAACGCAGCAACCGCTCTACATAATCCTTTCCCAACTTTTCCTTTCACCGGATCTCTGAGACCTATATACCCGCTATCAGATAGAAGGCCCATACCAGATTCGATACCACATCCGAATTATGCTAAGACTGAGGGTGGCAACCCCAACTACAAGTTTGCTGCGAGGAATAGTATCATTTGTTTGGACAAAAAGCAGCAGGCAGGTATGCGGAAGGTCTGCCGCATGGCTAGGGAAGTCCTCGATGCAGCTGCAAGAGAACTCAAGCCCGGAGTCACAACGGACTACATTGACGAGGTGGTGCACAGAGAATGTATCAAGAGGAACGTAAGTTTAGATCCTAGGACCCCATCTGGGTGCATCACTTATTCATTTGCAAGTCATATCCATCACCCTTGAATTACTCGGGCTTCCCCAAGTCCGTGTGCACTTCAATTAATGAAGTCATATGTCACGGCATACCTGACCAGCGTATGATCCGAGAAGGCGACATCATCAACCTGGATGTGACACTCTACCACGGAGGATTTCATGGTGACCTCAATGAGACATACTACATAGGGGAAAAAGCTATCAAGGACCGAGACTCGGTCCGCGTGGTCGAGACAGCTCGAGAATGTCTAGAGGAAGCCATCAAACTTGTCAAGCCGGGCATGGCCTTTAAGGATCCAGGCACGGTCATAGAGAAACATGCAAAGTCAAAAAATTGTGGCGTTATTCGAACATACTGCGGTCATGGTATTAACTCACTTTTCCACTGCGCGCCCAATATACCCCATTACGCCAAGAATAAAGCCGTGGGAATCGCAAAACCTGGAATGACCTTTACGATCGAGCCGATGATTAGTCTGGGCTCTTTTAGAGACAAGACATGGCCCGACGACTGGACGAGTGTTACTCAGGATGGATCAAGGACAGCTCAATTTGAGCACACTTTGCTCGTCACTGAACATGGCGTTGAGGTCCTGACAGCTAGGCTTGCGGATTCACCGGGTGGTCCAGTTGAGATGCCGCCAGAGGTGAACGCAGATGAAGAAGTTTCTGCCAAGGGAGCGAGCGGCAAGTAGTCATCTCAATAAAGGAGCTTCCAACAATCTTCAATCGGCATTATTCAAAGTTTGAAAGGGCACCACCAAAGTATCTTATGGATCATTTCCTTGCCTAGCGCGTGACCCTTGACGGCCACATTTACACCTCAGCACCTTAAGCGCAAAAGCCTTTTACATTACCTGTCTACTTAGGCTATTTCCTATTGAAGATTATGACACCAGACCATGTCCCATCACAACTAGTATGTTCGAGGACAAACACATCTCTTGGAAGTTGGGACCAAAGGATGCTGACTTCATCTGGAAAATGGTTTGTGTATAATAACCATTTGTTGATGACCTACTAAATTCACACTTTCTTGATGACTCTCGCTGTCTGCTAGCCTGCTAGCCTGTCTTCACTCATGCTTTTGCTGCGTACACATCAGACTTCCATGATGTTCTATGAAATTGAACGTTTACCATTTGATTGTATCCTGATATCTATCTACGGCAATCATTGGAACGCAGAGCTGAAGGTCATAGATTACCATCCGTTTGCTGAGATGTAAGCTAGCAATAAGCATGCATTGACACTATTCATTTTGTGGTGCGTTCTTTCATCTCCCGCGTCATCACTTCTCCGTTTCAGAGTACAATATTTTATCTGATATTCGTCTTCCTTTCCAGCATCTAGCTTCGGTCTAAATATACATACACTAGTGACTCTCTTTTCAACTGTGCGGAAGGCGTGAAGTGTCTACATCGTGGCACTTATTCTGAGACTCATCCAATTCAGCCCCATATTATTCGGCCTAGATCCGCTTCATGGTTGTCAAAGGAAAAGTGAAGCTCCGCGGTCGCCATTAATAGTCAGTGTGACACAGCTTCTAAAACTAGTCAGCCATAACATTATCAATGATATGAAAGTCCTGGATCGCCATGGCATCAATCTCCATGACCATTCCGACCTCTTTGGAATAGCTGACACTCAGGTTCTTGTTCAAGATTCAAGTGCTGAGCGTTTGCCCGAAGTTTTATCCGATCTTGTGCTGATGCCCACATGGCCGATGTTTTCGAATTACTAAAAGCACAAGACCACATCGACGAATGGATCAAGAGAGCGATGCGTGACATGAATCCCAATTTGATCATTGTGTGTTTCGACTACGAAGACGTGGGTGGAGGTCCGTCAGAGTTTGGCTTTGCATAGTATCGAATGACAGATTTGATAGCGATTGATCCTGATGAAAAAGGCAAGAATTGGTGACCGTCCCTAAAAGCCAAGCATTTTCATGTGGACAACCTTTCCGGGCAAGTAAGGGCGTTCTCACTTCTGGCACCACCATTGCTCAGGTGGAGATTGAGTGCGACTCATGCATCAGCGCAAAGAAGCTCCGCGAGGCCTTCTATGCTTCGATGATCCCTGCAAAGCTGTCCCATGAAACAAAGCGTGGGGAATCGTCCCGTTGACAGCGGCTTCCCGGAGGCTCTCATCCTTTCAAAATTCACGTTGAGGTTCACACTTCTCATTTTCTTGCCTCTCCGGGAAATTGGAATGGACAAGCGAGACGGTTCATCTGCTTGCGGTTTTCTGGTGCCAGATGGGGTATACTAGATCTCCTCAAATCTTCTCTCTAAGATTTCCCAATTGCGCTTTGCTACTGAGCACCTTGGTGGAAAGTTGAATGACCTGCCGAACAGCCCATGGCGAATGCGAGTCTAATGCGGCTAGGTGGCTACCCCATCACACATTTATCTGTCAGTCTCCATGACGCAGTGCTAAAAAACTGAGGGCTTCTAATGCTCGTGTGGCCTCTCATGCGAGGAAGAACGGTTACAGGTAATGAGCAGAAATTTAATTCAACTAATTTTTCTTCAGCGAGACCGAAGCCGATAGGTCTTCATGGCAGCTCATTCTAATCAGTTGAAGGAGATGAGGATGGTGCCTCAAAGCGCGAGCCAACAGAGAGTGGCAGTCCTTTGTGTGTTGACCTCAAAGCAAAGACGGAAATCATCTCTTCCTCCAGGGCAGGCGAAATAACACTACGCCCGCGACCGAGTAGCGACGAACTCTGCGCGAAGCATCCGGAAAGTCAAGGCATAGAGCAGAAATTGTCGATCACCAGCACAAAATCCAAACTTCGCTTTGGGCTTAGCAAGATGGTTTCCGGATATCGTATGTCTGAGGACATCGGGATGGGCTCGGCTATGAGGGACCGGGAACTTAATCGTATTGGGGGAATCAATGTATGTGTCGGCTCTACAACATGTCATACAGTGAATCTGAATACATTGACCGTTGTTCAGCTGCCAAGCCAGTCAGACCTTGAGAAGCTAACCGGTGACAAGCGATGTGATTTGTTCAGAGAGACTCAAGTTCCAGACTTCTCCAAGGAACCACTCAAAGCTTACCAAGATCTATTCAGGGTCGGCCGTACGACCGGGACTACAATTAGCGAGGACTTCCTCTGGAAACCTGTTGCCAGATCAAAAGACCACCCAATAGCAGACACGCAAGACCTTAGAGGACAATTTTTCATGATGATTCTCGATTGATCAGTCATCAGAGATCCCCAAGATTATCATTTTCATTTCTACTTGATTGTTCTCGCTTCCTCTTTCGTGAAGCTTGTCACACTGCACGTCCTGTGCTTAGTTCCTACTCTTTTCTGAGCCACACTTCTCACCTTTGTTTCAACTTTGCTCAAACATAAGAGGTGGTACAAGTTGATCAATCGACATATCTGCTACTGCTACTACATCTCCTTTCATATTCTTGACCTCCTCAAATTCCCTCGAACCCTCCCTTGGGGTCCGGTGGGGTCGAAGCCGCCTGGGCGGCATTTGCTGCCCAAAGGGCCGCTGGGGGGGGGGAGCCCTTCAATCCAAGAGACTTTGGCCTCGGCAAGTGCAACAAATACGCTGCCTTTGTGAGAGGGGGGGAGATACTAGGCGGGAGGAGGGGGGTTGGACATCTTAGTATCCCATGCACCGAGGATGAAGTACTCAAGGGGAAATGCAAAGTACGACGAGCTTCTTGAAGTCACGAGCGATAATGTCAAGTCGATTGATGATTTCCCACGCAGATCCATACCTACTTATCATGTTCGCCACTCGTCTCCCAGTCCACACACTCTGTGGTCACTGCATCATTCTCTACCGTGTCTTTCTGCCCGATATCTGAACAGACGAGGTTTCAGGTCTGCAGGAAGCCTGACCACAGTCCATGTCGCCTTGACCGTTCAGGCTCGGTCTGGTAGCTGCCGTATGTATAAGAATGGATTATGGACCATTGAGTCTTCGAGCGCTGTCTTCAATGACTTTTTTTGTTTTCTTGACAAATCGATGCTTCTTCAAACAGCTACATATGTTTTGGAAATGACTGGACAGATTTCTTTCATCAGGTTTAGCCTTCAACGCCAACTTACATGCTCTGTCGTCTGCAACTCAACTACGAGAATGCGAAGGTAATCATGTCTCCAGATGATCCGCGGATGAAGATGATTGATTCAGACCTTTGAGTGCATATTATCATAGTTCTCGTAGTCATCAAGAGAGACCAAGAAGCTAACGTGTCAATGAGATTCTTGAGCGACTTTCCATCAAAGTCATTCAGATAGATCTTCGTGGCCTTCCACCATGTTCTCAGAAGCAAGAATCAAACCACGTCGAGTGGACAAAAGAATGAAAGCTGAAGTGACCATTGCGCACAGGTTGTCCTTCCTTCTGCTTTTGCAGCTACATTTTATTATGCGGTTAGCGTACTCATGGACTCAGCTACAAGTTCCTTGCTGCTGCACATCCTCCCTTCGATTTACACACCACAACCTACACCTGCCCCCCTGCCTGAACAACTTCTTTTCCATTTACGACACGAACTCGCAACAAAATTGTTGCGATGTCTACCAGATTCAATTCTGTGGAGCCTGAGGGGAACTTTGGAAGTTGGGGCGTGATGATGGCGGTAGGAAGTCGTAGCTGAGGAAGGCTCCAAAATGAGACCCTCTAGCGAAGGCACGTTTGCTCTTGCGGTGTCTCTGGATGGACGCGAGCTTCGTCTACGTCGCGGCGATCCCGTTTCACCGTTGGGAGCAGGTTTCGTTGCGGGTCCTGACGAGGACAGCGATGGGCTCGGGTCGGAATTCGAGGATCCTGATGTTGAGGAGGAGAGCAGTGAAGGAACTGTACATCATCCTCCGAATCCTCAGGCTTGATCTCCGCAGGCGGAGAACTGGGAGGGGCAGACATTTCGACATCGTCGTCAGCTCGACGATTGGCTGGAGGCCCCATCTCCGTCTTGGAGGCCTTGTCGACGCGACGGGCAGCATCTTTCGCATCCTTGATGCGTTGTTTTTTCTTCCTTACGGGCCTTGCGACGAGCATTCTGCGACTCCGTCACATCCTCCTCATGATCTCGTCCGGGCTTACTGGAGCTCGGCTTCCTTGGATCCATGCCTCCTCCACCGGCAGGCTTGCCAAAACCGCCAGGATTACTTACAATCATTCCTTTGTGCTTTTCTGTCAGAAAACTCTGCCACCGCGGGTCTTGTAGGCGGCGTCTCGGGGGTCCTGGAGGAGTGTCCGCACCCATGGAGCCATGTGTCGCTTTCTCCGACACTTTGGTCCGCACTCCAAACTCACCGCCATGACCTTCCCGCCCCCCTTTTCCAAACAGATTCGCCCTCTCTCTTTGGGCGGGCTATGACGACCAGGGTTCTGAGCTGGAAGGCCATTATGACTTATTGATTTCGAATCGATAACTTTTGAGAACGCAGAACACGAAAGTTTATGATTACGAGAAATTATCGCGCATCGAAAATTATACTTAATTTGAAATGAAATTATTCATGTGATATCTGAAACATTAATTGCATTTTTATCGAATTATTTATTGACAACGTTTTTTTTCAAGCGCTTGATGATGATGTGCATCTCGCAATGATGAAGAGAGTGTGCGACAATGGAATCGAGTCGAAATTCACGCGAAATGATAATATAAAGTCTTTTCACATAAGTAATTTTTTGCGCGTTATAGAGATAAAAGTTAATATTAATTCTCTACATCTATTGTTAGTTAAGAGATTCTGATTTATACACATTTAGACCGGCAACTTCCCTCGCCCTCATATTTACTTCTCCAATGCGGAACGCGCGGTCTTTCGAAATTGTGTCTCATGGACATATGCCGATGGAGAGGGTTGGGTCAGCTTGCCAGGACCCGCGAGTTGGTGGCCAGCAAACTATGATATGTTGCGCCATGGGGTTTTCTGTGATGAGAGCCCTGAAGGGGCAAAGGCGGCCTGGGACTTGATCAGCGCGGAGGTGGCTGGTCGACGAAAAATTTGATAGAATGCATGCCCAGGGGAAAATGAGCTGGTCCTCGGAACCAACGACCTTTGCTCTCCCAGTCTTCGTCGTATATAAGACTGTATACGTGGGTCCGGAAAAGGTTCCCGAACGAAAAGGAAGAGTCGTCGTTGACATTCGAGGTCTCAACAAAATCACGGTACCTGACAATCATCCTCTGCCGCTACAAGACGATATTGTCACAGTAGTCCAAGGATGCACTTTCATTTCCGTCGTTGACTGCAGTGGTCAATTCCATCTTTTCCTGGTACGGAGAGATCATCGGCAAATGTTTACCGTCGTGTCGCATCATGGATCCGAACACTTCAATGTGGCAGCCATGGAATTCAAGAACTCGATGCCTTATGTCCAGAGAAAGATGTTACTAGAAATGCTGAGACGATACTAAACTTTTTACGAATATTCGAATATATTTTAAAAAATTGATCGGAATTTTGCATGCGTGAAACCACAAATCAACAGAGGAAGAAGATGAAATTCGAAGGGATCTTCGTTGATGAAGCGACGAAAATGATTGAGGCATAGTTCGTACAGATCTGACGCGACCTCGAATTGCGACCTTGCAACGACAACACGCCTGGACAAAATCTGGGAATCTTTGAGGAAGGGCACCCATCTTCCGATTCAACATGTCATCAATCTGCGCCTACGTTCTAACCAAAATTCCTGGCGACCCTTCACAGAAGCTATTGATCGTAGCAGATACGCCGGTTGACGGCGACGTTTTTAAACTTCACACAACATCTCCCTGATAAGCAACGGCGGATTGATATCATCTTGACTGCCACGGATCCCCTAGACAATTTCGACGACAAGACTATCACGGGCGTGTTTCTCATTTCGCGATGGGAAGGACTCGCATGCAAGAAGTCTCCCGCGTGGCGCTTTGCGTCAGATTGCGCGAGTAAAATAACGGACAAGGAAATCACGGCATTTTGGTCGCATGGTTTTGGGAGATGATCTGTAACTATCTCTGCGTCGCAACAAAAGTGCTGCCTTCGGGTCCGAGCAGTGAAGAGAGGGGCAGAAGGGTGAAAAAATTAATCGCCCGAAGTCGTCGATTAAGATACTGGCGCTCATGTACAACGTTGAGTCACAAGGGACCAATCTAGACCCCTGTTGTAAATGCGTTATCGTTACGACTGAGGCTGCAAGTACTGTACTAGAGGTCCAGGCTTGGGGTCGTGCTATTCGGGTGACGAAGAGAACCCGACCGATCCTATCCCAGTCTTTTTAAAATCGTCTAACAGCAAAGGCAAGCAGGCGGCTCTGATCATTGAGGACCAGGGTGCAGGAAATTTGAAAATCGACGATCCTGCAGGAATGCCAGCCGAAGCAACGACGGAGAATGGAAAGCCGTCTTGATGAATCGATATGCCGGATAATCCGGACCAAAAGAAGGATGAGATAACGCACGGCGGGAACGCCCAGTTGCGGGAGGACAATGCCCGGCTCCAGGCACAGATTGACGTGCTGACTTGGGAGAGAATTAGTCTCCTTGAGCATACAGAGAGGGTTGAAGGAAAATTCGTAGTGCTTGCGAGCACAGTCGAATGGGTTCACAGTGTTTTTGTTCCTGTGACAAACCGTCTTCTCGCCATATCCAAACTGGCTGGACACATCGATAGGGACTGGAAGGAAGATGACGTGTCTGTCGTTAGATTGATCTGAAAGGGTCTATACTGATAATTCACTAACAAATATCCTGTTTGCATGAAGTTCCATCATTAGATGGAGATGCTGAAGTCACACGATCAAAACCGGCACTTTAGACAGATAGACAAGGCCATAATGGATATGGCAACGAGATCTTGGCCATCATCAGTTCGCCAACTGTTCGTGTTCGTCCTCATGCGGATTCGCGATCAGACACGCAAATCGTTCGAACACGGTCGAGCATGTATGCTATGCGATCAATGCACAATGGTGCATGAGTTTCATCACTACGACTAAGTTCTTCTTCGATGAAGAAAGAGGGAGATCGCGAGGAATTTGAGCTTGAATGAAGACCAACCAGATCCAGATTCCAGGGACGAGGCAGTCCGGCAGTCCTAGGGGCGAGGCGGTCCAGCAGTTCGGCAGCGCCACGGCGGTTCAGTTCAAAAGGATCGGGAGGCTCGAGCAGATGCAGTCGTTCGAGGAGGTGCAGGGAGAGGCGGTCCCACTGACGCGGCTATTCGGGGTTGAGCCGAGTTCAGGGATTAATGAATTAGAAGAAATCGCATCGTTCTAAACTTTACATTTCTTTAATGCCAGTTGTCAAGTTGCACGCTCCGTCCGTTTCAATTCTTTCAATTCTTCCTCATCGATTGACCTTTAGATTCGTTGATAATCCGAGTCTTTTGAGAGTATTCGGATGCCGACGTGCTTTATGTTAACCATTTCTGGGCCCCCCCCTTTTATCGTTAATGCTATAACTTGCCGCCAGCTCACCAAGTCCCTACTACAAGAACACCCCTTTCTCAGATCAATCTGAGAGGCTTTCACAATCTAGCACTGCGGCTACCCAAGCAAACATGCCTCGGCCTACATTCAATCTACACAACACGTTCTTAAGAGGGAGAATTGCTACAGCTAAATGATTCTCAAAAACTCAATCATAAAATCGAAACAACCAAGACTGAAATAAACAATTCTCAGCGACCAAGTATCTCAATAATCTCAGCATATTTTTCATCGACGAGATCCCTGATTAATCCGAGTCACATTCTGATATTATCAATTTATTTTATGAAGCAGGATCAGCGCCTTCTAAGACTGTTGAGATCGTCTCGATATCAATTGACATGGAGATTTTCGAGCCTCGTTACAGTCGCTTGCCATCTACTAAAAGAGAGTCTCTCACCTTATCAAGTGAGTCGGAGCGAGAGACCGACCTATTCTAGCACCTGAGTCAGAGCTTACAATGTTGACCCTGTAAAAGAAGAATTCGTTGGTAAGACAGCTTCAAATCTCGTCTTATGTTTGTTATCTATAGAATGCCTTCGTTTGTTCGTTTCGGACTGCGCCTTACGTTCGATTTTGGGGAAATCGATTGTCCATACTTCAAGCTGAGAGAAGTGATGCGAATGACTATCGGTCTCGAAATCATCTGCAGCGTGCTCTTTCATGGTGACCAATTGAAGGCCGGAATAGGCACCACACTCAAGAAGAAGACTCTGACTTTGTCAAAAAGCTTGACAGAAGCAAATTCGCTTGCTTCCTCTTTCTTTACAAAAAGAATTTTAGGTTCTGTTATATTTGATCTCTAAAAATATAGCTGCTACGTTCGAAGCAGAATTGACAGGAAATACATCTCGAACTAATTTGCCCAATACATTAGCATTAATCGGTCACTTCATTTGGCTTGTCGGATATGAAGCTGCTCAACCTGATCAGGTTGGCATTGCAACCCCATAGGCTTGCTGAACAGGTCAATCTCCATCTCGATTACTTTCGCCAGCTTGATAAGCCTGATCACAATTGGCAATTCTCTCGCATTGAAACGACAGAATGGTGGATGGAACGACAAGCAGATTACCTGTTTTAAATTTGGTCCGTGCCTCGAAAGAAGCAGCATCTGTTGCAGCGAAGAAGACCATTCAGAACGCAATAGTCATGAATTGGAGGAGGAGGAGGAGGAGGAGGAGGAGGGAAAAAGCTATTGTTCGTAGGATGCCGGCGCCAGATGAATGAAGACACCTACCCACAAGACGCATCATGGGAGAATAGCTACGTTATTAGCAGATGCGTCATGAATCCTGGGTGCTATCATCAAGGGACTCAGAAGACACGCAGTATCAAGTGGATCCCCCAAAAAGACATGAGAAAATGAGGAGCTTTATGGGCATCGAAGAATGGGCAGCGCCCAGATGTGCCAACGCCGTACGTGTCTTTCGCAGAGGTTGAGATTCCTCTCGAAGCGTTACTTGTTTCTTCTGTCGGCCATCCACCTGCAGACGCTGTGACGGATGCGGAAAAGCTGAGAGTCGATGGAAAAGGACTATTCGATGGGAATGTCGTGCTAGCGCGGAACATAAAAAGCTGCTGCTAGAGATCTCTATGAAAGTGGAGAAGCGAGGCTACTTTGGCACCCTGACTTTTTTGAAGCATTTCTATACCTCTCCGAGCAAATTTGGCGTCACCGAAAAAGCCAGGTGCTGGGGACCTCTGTTGTTGATCTTCTACAGTATCTGCATGACTTGCCAGATGATCCATCGATCTTGCGAGTTGTCATTCTCAGCAGCTACTCCACCTGGGTCAATCGTATAACTTATTGGGACGAGGAAGCGCTCTCGGCCAGAGCCGGCAAATTCGTTCGAAGCGTCACCAAAGCCAATGCACCAAAGGTTGGAAAAGAAGACGACCATGCCGAGGAAGCGGATAACGAATATGATGCCGAGCAACTCAACCAGCTCCACTCCTTCTGCAAGGCCGTCATTGAAGCCCTAATTGGCGATGAAGCCCAGAAGCTCAAGAGCGAGTTGACGATGACCCACAAAAGCGTCAGCGACCTGGCCCCTCACGGCCACCCCCACGATCAATTTAGGTAGGCTGCCCCCAAACTGGGAGAGCTGCAGAGTCTCGACATCGGATGGCCGAGAGACCTTCTTCTGGCCCGCGACAACAGCACCCTTACTCCAACAGATCTTCCTCATGCTGCCGGCGCATGGATGAGAAGTTTGCAAACTCTCAACGCGGAGCAGACCCAAGACTTCGCCCGCGCTGGCTACGAAAGTACAAGTCTTTCAGACATTGTAACTATGGTCAGAGGTCCAGCAGGGCACTGGAAAGACCGGGCTGATCGGGATGCGCGTTCATCTGAGGGTCGTCCTTTGAACGTTCTGCTCTCCCGCCAAGAACAAGCAGTCGACTATGAAAATAGCCATCTCATCGAGAACGTTCGACTAGATGCAGAGGAATGGCCGTCTCGTCAAAATATCTACGGATTCTCGCGTCGGTCATGTTCCAATTTGCAGACATAGGCCTGCCATCCAGGATGCAAATGCTGATATCTTTGATTAATACTCATCATGGTCAAAGGGTGGAGGGGCTTGCTGCATTTGGAGAAGGAAGGATGGAGACTCAGAAGTACGTTGAGCTGGAAACCAATTTCTTCCAACGACTACAATGATACTATTGCGCATCTCCGCCACCGCGATCAACCCCCAGAACAATGGCTGCAACCTAGTCTTCCTCGACGTTCCCAGCAACGCCTAGACCGCTCTACGAGCGGGTGGAGTCATGAGGATATGCCAGACCCTCATCTGCGATATGTAAATCGTCACCGTAGACCACACAAGTCATCAGCGCTTCCAATCCAAGCCACCGCCAAATTGATTCCCGTTGTCGCTGTCCAGTCCAGCATTGAAGCCACCAAAGCCGACATGGTCGCGGTCACAACCGCCCTCGACGAGGCCACCAGTGAGGACCAGATGAAAGTGCGTGTCAATCACAACATGGTCGGGCTAATTTCTGAATGACAAGTACAGCAAAATTCCTCATCGTTGTCCCTGAGCCCTCATCCCCGCAGAAGCAGAAACCCTAAACGCGATGATCCCCCCGTGCTATTAGAACGAGTCCGAACGCCCTACCATCGCTTACGCTATGATGATGATGCGGAGAGCGGTAGTGACGACCCTGTGTTCCTTTCTCAGAACACGACTCCTTCCAGAAGCCGTCGGGCTTCAAGGTTTAAGCCTGAATCAGTCCAGATATAGGGGCGCATGGCAAAGCAGAAGGAGATGGTTCCTGGGAAGGAGACTCAAAGTACGGCAAAGAAACCTGCGACGAATGGGTAGCTCTTTGATGTAGGATGTAATGGATTGATAATGTTCACTTTTATCTTTGATACGTGCGCAGATGCAGATTCGAAGCTGATGATTTTTCTTGGGAACAAGCCCACCTTTGACGTCATCTTCGCTCGGAACGTTCTCAATCTCACCTGCCCCGAGCAGACGGCAGCTGTGCTTCGGTATTGGGCTACTTATCTCACCCTCGGTACTGGCCGCATAATTATCACGCTGAGCTTGGGTGCCGAACATCACGGCGAGGTCCCAGAGTTCGAGGGCGAGGTCGCTGAAGTCATTATCGTTCATAGAATTGAACAGATCGTCACACGTCTGGATATGATGAGCGAACGTGATTTGGTTTTTTGGAAAACGAGCGTTCCGTGATCTGATCACGACGATCAACTTGCATATAAAAGCAAAACGAAGAATGTCATTCGTATCTCAATGAAATTATTCTTTGATCGCACCCTTTTTCATACCCACTCATTCATTCTTCTTGAACAGATCCATAGCAACGGCGCCTTTTGATTATAATGCCCAAGTCCAAAAATGGACCAAAGCCTACATCATGACAGGGCTTGAGTTGACGAGGGCAGATGAGTGGAAAGGATTGATGACAATCGCATATACGTTATTTCACACAAATAATTTATTTCAGACGGATTTCGGCGATGCGTTGATGGACGAGGAAAGGGCAATGCTTGATAAGCTCTCGGCCTTAGGCATTTTCGGTCGTACATAAGCCCTTCGCTTTAGTAGCAGTAGATAGCATCAACGAACACGTATACAAGCAAAGGACAGCTTAGTAGTTTGTGAATTCTTCAGTGGGGGCTGAACTGGGATGGGTGTTAGCAGCGGACGATGAAGTGAAGCAGGAGGATTACGATGATGAAGGGATGGTTGGACTTGAGAATGCATCGGTCAAACCAATGGCGACCGATAAGCAAGGGAAGAATGGACCTCAAGCAGCACCGGTCGATTTATCCGGAGCTGATGAGAGCGAACCCATGTCGGCAAGAAAGAAAGGAAAGCTACCTGAACGCCCCCGCGAAGATAACCCCTTCGATCAGCCCATCAAATCTCTACCGTTATTGTTGATCCAGAAGGTCATCGACGAAGAAGCACATGCGTGTCGGTATCCCGAGTTCTGTGAACCCAACTTTGACGAGAATCTGGAATACTTGCAGAGAGCAAAGGATCGAGCTGCGCAAATCGAAAAGAAGCAACTTGAGGATCGTCTTCGTTCGGAAATTACTGCTGATATTAAAAAAAAGTTCGACGACGGATTCGAAAGTCGTTTTGCAGCGGCTCTCAAGCAAAGGATGACGGATCTCCTGGAGCAGACCTTCAAAGCCAAACCAATTGAAGAATCATCTGCTACAGCACCCACCTCTGCCACAGCGCCCACCGGTGCTAAGCCAGTTGACACGCCCAAGACCACTGCACCAAGCATCAACTGAGTATCATGAGCTTCGAGGGCGAAGCCCTTTTTTTTATTGAGCGGGAGATCTGATGGACGAGGAAGGAGCAATGCTTGATAAGCTCTCGGCCTTGGCATTTTCGGTCGTACATGAGCCCTTCGCTTTAGTAGCAGTAGATAGCATCAATGAACACATATACAAGCAAAAGACAGCTTAGTAGTTTGTTAATTCTTCAGCATCCAGGCACAACGGGACATCCTGTGCGACGGAACTTCCGTAAAGTTATCGCAAAAAGAAAACAAGAAATCCATAGCCTCTTTTTCGTGCTTGATGATGATCAAAAGCCTGGACCATTGTTGAGATTGGTGGTATGAGGATTGATTGTCTAGCTAGGGAGTGGTGTTGTGGGGGTGGCACTTGCCCCCCTTGTTACGAGGCCAAGGGTCTAGCCCCAAGGGGGGTTTAGAACATTGCAGCAGAAAGGAAATTTTCGTAACAAAGAATGAATGAATCCTTACACTCCACAAGTACCTTTCAACAGTGTGAAGGCTACCTACTTATATGCTAGCAAAAGGACGCTAGTTGCGATGCGATTGCGCCTCGCTAATCATGTGCTCCAACATTCTGGTGTGTCTTTCAACGGAGCTCCAATAAACACATTCTGAAGGACGAAAAAGTGGCTACGACTTGCTGTTGCATCTCGTTCAGAGCGCCAGAACTGGTCAAATGGGTATGCCACTCGAGAACCAGCGACGAGGGTTATTGTCTTCCATTACGTCCATCGGTCGGTTTCTGCACTCGCGTTGAACTCATCTATTCACCTCCCGAGAACGATAATATTCAACCAAGCCATTGAACTTGCTGGTCCACCGGCACTGATGGGGACCGAAGACCTTGTCGGCGGGCACGATGAGCCTGTTTTCGAAGATTGAGACGCGGCAAAGAATTGTGATAGGAATAATATGTACGGTTGGGGCTTGCGACTGCTGCTTTAGCCACAAGACTTATGGCTATGTCAATTGCAATTAGATACCATAGCCTAAATAGATTTCTTCGACACACCACGAGATCGGGTTTCAACAGCGGGCAAACGTGACGGAGAGTACGGACTACCGAAAACGAGGTAGGTATCTCCACACTTTAGATAGCAGAATCAATGATTTTATCCACCTGTAAAAATCTAATTCATCTGTCACTTGCCACGACGCAATATTCTTCAAGGTATACGACAATGGCAAGTCCTGGCCAAGACATCTTTAGTATCTCAACCAATTTCGCGATTGGAGCTACTCATCAATTGAATGCCCATGCACAAAGACTCATGGCTGCGACACAGGGTAGCCCAACCGTAAATCCACCACCGTATTTCTTGATCGTCCACTGAAATGTAAGAATGTATGCCCTAAATCTTGCGATATCCTTCTCTTCCGATAAGTAGCTCCTATACGACAGTCATATGGAGATGTTTCTTGTCTAATGCCGCAGTGTAGCATAACATTGGCTTGGTGAGGAAAGTAATTTTCGTAGATGCAGCCAGAGGAATGATTCCGGGTTGAAGCCATCCTGGAAGATCGAGAATTGTCTTCGCCTCCATGCGAGCACACAAGCAGTCATTTAAGTCAAAGAATAGGCTCGGGCGGACGAGAAGTTTGGGTTAATTGATTCGTTCGTAAAGCAAGTGATTGGGTTCTGAAGATGAGGCAAATGTTGACCATGAAAGATCGTACATTGGCAATTGATGGCATATAGCGCATTTCGTCGACAAAGACCGCGTCATTTGGACTTCTGCAAATGGATGCTCGTCTACCCGAACGTCTTATCGTTAATTCGGTACTAAGTCTAGGCATCAACAGCTCTTAATGGAAGGAATGAGGTCTTGTTTACTAGCCGTTCTCATTGTTCTGTTGTTCTTGTCAAAGTGAAGAGGTTTCTTGCTTTAAGGTCCTCCACTTCTTTAAGAGATCCCCAAAAGTAACAATAACTCTTGTTGAGTGAAGAAAGGACACCGGAAAGGAAATGGCTGCGGACATACCAATCCATCCTCTTAAGTACGGTGCTCCCTCCATTTACGCGTGTGGATCTGCATAGCTGACAATACCTCGCGTAGCTTGCTTGAAGAAGCGACCGTGAATGTCTACGTTGGTCCAGAGAAAAGGCTCTTCGTTGTGCCTCGAAAGCTGCTGTGTTCGCATTCCATCTATTGCGATCGCCTTCTGAACGGATATTTCGCGGAGGCGGCTGGAAATAGCGTGTATCTGGAAGACGAGGAATCAGAGACGTTCGATCTCCTGATCCAGTGGATGCTCCATAGCAGTCTCGCTCTCGATAATCTTGAGACCACTGTCTCCGCCGATCCTGATGGTCAAAAAGCGCTGGGAGAAGGATGTCATCTTCTCTGCGCGTTGTACTGCCTGTGTGACAGGATACAAGTGGTGAAGATTGGCGAGGAAATCTTGGAGAAACTCCGTGCTCTCGTCAGGCACGGGAATAACTTCCCGCTTCAGCCGCGTACCGTTCGCATGGTCCTCAAGAATGTACCCGAGAGTTCGATATTGCATGGATACATTCTACAAGAGGTTGCAGATGATCTGATAAACGAACTGGGGCATGATTACGATTACTATGATGAACTCCTGGAGGGACCTGAGGCCATTGAAGGATTGGTGAAGGCTTTGTTCACAAGAATGAAAAACAAGGGGTATGATTGGTCAAGACATCAAGGGAGGAGCTGGAACCTGGTCCCTGCCAACAGGACTGGAAGGTGAGTGCATATTCTTGTATGCAAGACGAGTAACAGAGCAGATTGCTCGTTGAGGAAGGATTGGAATTTGCAGCTTGTGGTTTATGGAGCAGTCACTCTTTACCAGCAGATCGCGGCTGGGTGGGATTAGGCCTAGCATCGAATAGAAAAACAAATCGAAGTATGTTTCGCGACTTTGATGATGAGTTGCCATCACCATCGACCCGATCCCGTAACGTAGAGAGAAGGTTCGCGACGGTTAGCGTTCAAACCAGACAACATATTCTTGTTGTATTCTTGCCTGTTCATATGAGTCGAGCAAATTCAATGACTGTTTTTTGGCCAACGGATATCTCAAAATGAACTCTGACCGTGGGCCTGGATCCGGCAGGTTAGTACAACAAAGAGAAAGAAAATTTTCGATCTTCTCCAGCTCTTCTACACAAACATGTCTTCATCCCTACCATGCCTTCTCCACTGCGTCTCTTTGTCGCGCTCTTTTTTGCAAGCGTAGTCAACGCTTTTGCGGCCTGGCTGCCAAATTGCACCACTCCTACGCAGCATGTCAACTTTGTGTCTAATCCCCAAGTGCGTGGGACAATGGACATCATCTGGACATGCTTCGCCGTTCTCTCATTATGCACTTGGACTATCCAGCATCTCATGGTACCGGTCCACAGAGAATACAAAAGGGCGTCAGCGATCCGTAAACTTTGGGGGAAGGTGAGCTTCAACTACACAAAATTAAAGTGGATGGGCCTGTGTATTGTCGCTCCGGAATGGCTCCTCGGGAAGGCCCTCACGGAATACCTAGCAGCACGCGACAGCCGGGGATATTTCAAAGAGTGGCTCGCAGCGAACGACAAGCGAAAAAATCTCGACAGCAAAGTAGCCTATGACACGGAAGAAGAACCTCAGGAAGAAGTTTGGACAACTGCACATGGATTCTTTGCCAATATGCGGGGCTTTGTGCTCCGCTTTGATGTTGCAGCCGTGCGCACGTCACTTGAGCCTTCAAAGCCGACTGAGCTCGGGCGATCGCGTCAAAACCCAAGGCTGGTCACCCGTGACGGTGATCCACCATATTACGAGCAAGAGGCCAAGGAAGCCGAAGCCACAGAACTAGACCACTGTCGAGAAATCTGCAAAGGACTCTGCCGAAACCGTCCTGATGGGCCAAGCATCAAGGATATCAAAATCCCCACAAGTCCCGTATCGAGTCCGTATCAACCTGCCGAGCGGACCAGCCACACAGGGCAGCAAAGAATGAACACTGAGATGATGGAACAGTCTGAAATATCAGTGGTGGATACACAAATAGAGCCTGGATTGCCGAGGTTCCTGGCAGACCAAGCGCCTCCACAAAAGTTCTCACCAACAGAAGCGACAGCCGTTACGCTCGTGAACAGCCCCAACTTTTCAAGACACAACGTTATGGCAGGTCTGGCGCCCAGTACGTATACCCTCGGCCCGGTCATCTCAAGACACATTCCAGCGCAGCAAGTTGCCTCACCTGGTGGTTTTCGGCCGAAAAACAATACACCTGAAACTGAGAAGCTGGGCCCTCATAAAATATGGAAGGGTGTTTGGGCACTATCATCGAACCAGTTACTCTATGCGTGTCAGAAGGGCATCATCCCAGGCCCGCCTGAGCTTAGCACTGCGAATCTGGAAGACCGAAGCAAAGGAGACATATTCGTCAAGGGAGCGGCGATGTTACAGATATCATGGCTTGTGATCCAAATCGTTGCTCGTGCAAGCGAAGGTCTCGCAATAAGCCTACTGGAGATCACGACTCTTGCCTTCGCAGCCTGTGCAATCGCTACCTACATACTCCTATGGCACAAGCCCCAAGATGTCATGACCCCCACATACATCGATGCGACTAACGTTCTCACCCGAGAGCAGGTTATCGGCTTAGCAGCACGATCTCCCGTATCAACTTTGTTCGTACACGAATTCTGGCTTCATGGGGTGGCAATTCGAGCCATGGCAGACAGCGTCTTCCCTTGGACACGCGGCATACCGATACGACTCCCGTGGCAAAAGGATACTCTCTATCTCAACCCGGTTTTTATAGGCATCGGCTTCGGCGGTACGCTGTTCGGCACCATCCATTTTATTGCCTGGAACTTCGAATTCCCGACGCCGGTCGAACGGATTCTGTGGCGCATGTCCTGCTGTGTACTTGTTAGCATCCCACTACTGGGCACTGCCATGTACTTCATGACGATACATAACGCTAGAAGAGATAGCGAGACGGATACGAAGACGAATGCGCTGCTAAGACCTTTTACTACGATTTGTACATTGCTGTATTTTGTGGCGAGAGTGTACCTCATGACGGAGGTCTTTCGATCGTTGGCATATCCGCCGCCGAGTACTTTTCAAGAGATTAACTGGCCGAGCGCTATACCCCATGTTAATTGACGTATATCTACTCATTCACTCTATTGAATCTGCTATTTAGATTGGTTGCTCCCAAGCTTTTGGACTCCAACCTCATGTGGAATGCTTCCGGACCTCAAAGCAATTTTAACCCATACACAGACAAGTACGTGGGCATGAGCTCAGATTCAGACTACTCCCAGTAAGTGCCTTTGCGTCTTTCGAGCTCTCGTCGTCGAGTAACAATACATGATTAAGGTGTTGACATATTTGTTGGTTCTGATGAAAAAAATAATATTTGCCGCTTTCCCTCTTCTACCATTACTTGACATTCGCAGAGCGCGCTGTAGAATGATTCTTAATCGAAGCCTTCGAGAGGGCGCCTAGGCTTCCGTAAGACGACCCCGAAGTCTTCGATGCTCTCCTTCGAGCTCTGCGATTCAAGTTTCCACAAAAAGGGAGTTCTGAAATGCTCGGATATTTTGAGTGCTTCGTGTGGGATGGTGGCAGATTCGCGGCGGATGCGCTTTCGTGACTGATGCGTTTTATGACTGAACTTTGGTGATGACGAGCATGAGGACGGCATTGCGAATTGGGTGTATGGACCGAATGCCGAAGGACACGCATAGGATCAGGGCAGGAATCTTATTCAGTGGATGGGGTACAGGTTGAGACATTCTGTTCCCCTGGTGTTTTTTTTTCGGAGCGCACACACTAGCTGGAAAGATAATTGCTGAACAAGCATTTAATAAAGATTCCATCATCCAAATACATCTTCAAGGAGTTCTGGAAAGAGAGAAATTGTAAAGCGACAAGGATTGACCGGCTCTATAGTGTCGTATAGATTGACGAAAGAGGTAATCTAGCCGAGCCGCATAGCACCTCCATGATTTCTATCTTCTCCATCCCACTCAATATCAAGTAATAAGCAGGGCTCTCCCTTATTGCACAAAGCACGACCCACCAGACACCCTACATCCCCTAGTCTACCCGCTACAATGTCGTCCTCCCCCACACCTCTAGAGCGCGAGCAGAAGGACAAGGAGGACCGCGCCAGAGAAGCAGAAGAGCAAGCCAAGCTACCCTACAAATGGACACAATCGATACAAGACCTCGATATCACAGTAGCTGTGCCCTCAAATTTACGTGGCAAAGACATCGTGGTAGACATGACAAAAACGAAGCTGAAGGTTGGAGTGAAGGGCCAGGAGCCTTTCATTGATGTATGTGCAGCTGCAGTCCTACGCCCCGCATGTTATTACGATCTTCCCATGGGACGCCAATGCTGACCCGTCGTCTACTCCAGGGACCCCTCCCCCACGAAATCCACCCCTCCGAATCCACCTGGACGCTCGAGCCCACCTCCTCCGGCAAAGACATCTCCATCCACCTCGACAAAACCAACAAGCAGCAGTGGTGGGCCTCCGTCACTACCAATGCCCCCTATTTCCTCGACACCTCCAAGATTCAGCCGGAGAATAGCAAGCTGGGGGATCTGGATGGGGAGACGAGGGGTATGGTGGAGAAAATGATGTATGATCAGCGGCAGAAGGAGATGGGGAAGCCGACGAGTGAGGAGCAGGGCAAGTTGGAGATGTTGGAGAAGTTTAAGAAGAGTCATCCGGAGATGGATTTCTCGAACGCGAAGATGGGTTGAGAGGGGGCTAAGTGAGGAAGGGGAGGGAGGGAAAGTGAGCACGTTCCAGTGCAGTGGACATTATGTTTGCATAGCGAGGGGCATATGAGTCCATGAATGATCAGAGGAGTCGGTCCTAGAGCTGAGACATTGGAGCAATCATACTTCGATTACTGGAAGCTACCCGATGAGGAGGGTATGAGAATGCTTCTTCCGTGACCTGTTGTTGCTACGGCTTCCACTATAGACATCACCTCCCTCCTGCCTTTTCCTGCCTGTTTGCCGCCTCAGGAATCATTGACGGCAGTGTGAAAGATCATTGGTCGCTTACAGCGTGATTGTGATTGGCTATCACCCGCGGGAGAAAGGCTTGGCATGATTCTTACATGCATGAGGCTGAATAATTACCCCACTTGTCACCACGTCCACGGATTATACAAGACCTGCATCATCATATGGTTGCAAGATTGACGTCTGTGTGCTCCAGACTGACCATCAGTCGCGACTGGAACTAAGCTATAGAGATCAGACCCATTGTGTCATCCTCTATATAAACATATACTCGCAATTCTACCACTATTTTATTCGGAATCTCGTTATGAGTACTTGCCAGTCTACTCACCCTCGATGCTGAGTAAGAGAGACTACCAAACCTTCGAACGAGATGGCGGACGGAAATGCAATGAAGAAACTGAAACGATTTCTACCAAGCAGAGGTAGAGTGGAGCAGGATTCCGGGACAGTAAGTCAGCAATTATTCCAATGTTTCATCGTACAGGTCTGACTTTCCAAGATTCAAACTTCCACCTCAAACATTACAGCAGCAGATCAAGGATCAGAGCCTTCTCTTCAGCTTTCAGTCACGGCTGCGATCCAGTCATTGTCCAAGGAAGATGACCAACCGTGGGGCCTGAAATTACTTCATGGTGGTCAGGAACCCATAGCGGAGTGAGGAGTCCCTAGTCCGTGACCATGCGTCCACATGATATGATGGTATCTTACACCTTCACAGCGTCGTAGCAGTACATGGACTCAATGGTCACCGCGAAGAAACCTGGACTGATGATAACGAGATCCTCTGGCTTCGAGATCTATTGCCCTCTAAATTGCCGAACGCCCGGATCTGGACCTGGGGCTATGACTCACGAACTCACACTAAGAGTCATCACGACCAATTGACGATCAAGAAGTTGTATGATCATGGTAGAGAGCTGGTACAGGATCTCGACGGCGAGCGACGAGATGACGACTCGTATCAACGGCCAATTATCTTCATCGCTCATAGTCTAGGAGGAATTGTTGTCAAGAGCGTAAGCTTTCTCTTCCTTGATGCTGCTTATATGCAAATTTGGGGTTTCGGACCGCTGGATTGGAAACCGGCCAGATGGGTCTGAGCTAACATTTCTCGAGGCATTACTTCACTCCGATCGAGTGAGAAAAGGTCATCTGGAAGAAGAGAGATCTGTTAAGCTCTCTACCTACGGCATCATCTTCATGGGCACCCCACACCAAGGCGGCCAGGGAGTGAATATTGGGGAAATACTGCTCAACTTGGCAAAGGTACGGGGCAACACGAATGATAGCCTTCTTAAACATCTGGAGGAACACTCCGAGCTTCTACAACAACAAAACTCCGAATTCACTTCAATCAGTCGAGACTTTGACATTAAATTCGCCTACGAGACACTACCCACCCCTATAATTGGAGGAGCGGCCAAGGTAGTAAGTTTGCCCTGCATCATGAACGTCGATCTACCATCTCAATGTAGTCAGATCGTACCTAAATGGTCCGCTGTGGTTCCGGGCACTCCAGATGCCGCGGAATTTGGGATCAGCCAAAATCACAGGCGAATGACAAAATTTCCGAGCAGCGAGGATCAAGACTTCAGGAGGTTATCCCGAGTGCTAGTGTCAATGATTCCGAAAGCAGAGGCAAAGATTAAGGGCAATTGGAGTTCTGAAGGACGTATGGATACAAAACAAGGTGTGTGACCACGAGACCAAAGCAGAAGGTTCTTGCAGAACACAAATAGCTACTTTCCGTCGTGTCATGGGCTTCATCAACCAAGACTTGGATAATATGGACCCGATACCTTTCTCTAGGTTTATTCATCTGCTAAGATGTCAGCATTAAATATGGCTAGTGTACATCCAATTCACTCTGTCTGCGATCTTTACGGAATTAAGCCGAATGGATTAAGCATATCAATAGGATCACCAATTGACGTTGCATTTTTCAGACCGGATTTATTCGCTTTATCGCTGTTGTTTTATGTTTTGGTCAGCGTCGATGGCGAAATATCCCTGCTGTAACCTAATGAGTTTCAACTGATGCTCCCTGATTTCCAGGCAAACATCGATACGACGTGCCTTTCAACATTCGAGGAGTCCCAATTGTAGGGAAATACGTCGATCGAAATCAGGAGATGCAAATCATGGAGGAAGGGTTGTTATCAGATGAAGAGAACAAGCAGCGAAGGATCTTCGTACTTCACGGTCTGGGGGGCATTGGCAAGACACAGCTGTCTATTGCCTATGCCAGAAAACATCAGCATGATTACACCGCCATATTTTGGCTCAACGGACAGACACGAGAAACTCTCAAGCAAAGCATCGCAGGAATCGCGAGCCATCTACCAAAAGACCAGATCTCAGAATCAGCCAGAAGTTGCACCCAGCAGGGAAGCGAACTTTTGGATAAGGTCGTGGACGAGGTCTTGGGATGGTTCAGTAGAGAAGGGAATGGGAAATGGCTACTGATCTTCGACAACGTTGATCGTGATAATTCTGAGATGGTCAACGATCCAGAGGCTTTCGATATTAACGATTATCTCCCGGGAAGCGATCAAGGATCAATCATCATCACGACCCGTCAACATCGACTCAGAAATCTAGGCAATGAGATATCAGTCACCAAGATGACAATGGAGGAGGGACTGAAAGTCCTGAAGAATCGAATCGGACTTCCATTCGTAGGTGAGCTCAATCTCACCACAGCCTAAAATAAGAGTGCCTCGGGCCTTCTGCTATCAGCAGGTACCAAACTGCTAACGCTGTCTAGATAATCCTCAAGCAGCTGAACTTGTGGAGCGCGTCGGCGGTCTCCCGCTGGCTCTTGCGCAAGCAGCCTCATACATGCGAGAGACAGGTACTAATATGACCGAATACCTCCATTTCTACAATACCGTTTGGGAGGATCTCATGAAAGGCGAAGCTCGTCCAGGATCTGGTATTCGTGAATACGGGGACCGCAGTGTCTACACCACATGGACTATATCCTTTGACTATGTTTTGCGGAAAAATGAAGCTGCCGCGAACATGCTACAAGTATGGTCTTATCTCGATAATAGGGATATCTGGTTTGAACTATTCAACATGAAGGGAAACCTGGGCCTGGAACGGTCGCCAAGCATACCGGAGTGGTTTCGCAGGGTGGTCTGTAACAAATTTAATTTTAGGCTACTCACTGCAGCACTCTTAGACTACTCGTTAATCGAAGCAAGACAAGACTCCGATTCCTATGGGGTACACCCAGTAGTCCATGAGTGGTGCAGAAAGACGATGAACGCGGAGAGGCGACATGAGTCAGCTTTTTTAGCGATCATGTCTGCTGCTTATGCGGTGCCAGATGACTCTGGTAGAGACTACTGGACGATTCAGCATCGGATACTACCGCATACAAATCGAATCTCTCAACAATTGATGGACATGTTGGAGGACAATCTTAAGTCAGAACAAGCGATATTATTTTATAACGCGTGTAACAATCTAGGTCTACTATATTCCCATGGCGGAAGAAGGATGTGGGTAGAGGCTGAGACTATGTATCGCCGCGCAAGTTCAGGCATGAAAAGGGCTCTAGGTGCCCACAACGAGAAAACAATTAGGACGCTTAGCAATCTAGCTCTACTATACCGGGACCAGGAAAGATTTGTAGACGCGGAGGCTATTCTTCAGCGCGCGCTGGCTGCGAGAACAGATCAGCTAGGTTCAGATCACCGGAATACGATAGAATCAGCCTTTAATCTTGCAAATGTCTACAATGAACAGAATAAGCTAGTTGAGGCAGAGGATTTGTACCAACGGGTATTGACGTGGTACAAGAAGGTACCAGGCACAGTCCATGTGGAAATTTTCGCGACATTCAATGCCTTGGGAATTCTTTACCGCCAGAAAGGGGAGCTGACGGAGTCCGAGGCTATGTTTCTCCAAGCACTCGCGGGATCCGACGCTGCATTAGAGACAAATCATCCTTCTAGACTGCGGATCCTCTATAACCTAGGGTACCTATACCTTGACCAGGAAAGGCTAGTAGAAGCAGAGACTGCATTTCAACGGGCGTTGGAAGGTTGCAACAAAGTCTTTGGGCTGGATCATGAAGAAACACTGAAGGTGATGCACAATTTAAGTTTGACGTTTGGGAGGCAGGGAAGGTTGGTGGAAGCTGAAGCTATGTATCAGCAGGCTCTAGCAGGATGTCAGACGATGTTGGGTCCAGAACACGAGTAGACGTTGCGTACACTCAGCAATCTGAAAATATGTTACAAGAAACAGGGCAAGCTCGCCGAAGGAGAAGCCTTGTCTCAGGAGTGGTCGTCCCATTTACGCGCCTTGCCTCCGAACGAGTAGACCGCTTCAGAAGCCTTGTCTCAGAAGGAATCGACCCGAATCGACCTCGTTGGCAAGGTCCGATCGACAGCTTCGAAAACTAGCAAAGACTTCAGCATGCAGCCTCATACCACGTCGTCAAACAGCAGATCTTGAAACCCCTCAGCCTGGAGGAACAGCTCCGCGACGTCACTCACAAAAGCAATTCGAGCGAGTCAATGACGTGGCCAAGCATGCTGCACTCCCTGGGCGATCCTGTGTCTCAGCGCACGATGTTGTGGTAGAGTGCTGTATGGGCAGCAGATACATGGGCGGATCTGACGCCTTGATCTCGTCGGGTGGGATTTCTTTTGAGGTTGGTGTTTCGGGTGGGAATGAGGGTGTTTTGAGTACAGTTCATGGCAGAATCGTTAGCAGTGTGAATCATAATTTGGGTATTTGTACTGTTGCTGAAACTCCGCTTTCTTTTTGGTCTATTTCTATTTGGAGTATTCAGGCTGTGTCTCCTCAGATCTCCTACTGTCGAATTTAGAGTACACATATATCATGATCAACCCAAATATCGACTCCGGCGTCACAATCAAGGCTGTATACCTCTGATTTAACGCGTCCGTCCTTGAAATACCAACAAAGTCGACACAAGAATGACAGTCTTTGCCTCATATCTCCCATCTGCATGACTTGTTGTAAACATGTAGCAATCCAAAAGCAGGGGCAGTAGCCACATGAACCTCCCTAAAAACGACAACACCACCCACGCAGTCAACGCCTTCACAACCCCTCCTCCTTCTCCCTCTCCTTCTCCCTCTCCTTCTCCCTCTCCTTCCCCCCCTCCATCTCAACAGTAGCCACAATTCCATCCCATCCCTCGCACTCTACACATCTCTAAAAAACCCGCAAAGCGGCAACTACATATTATTTCCAACGCACAGAAAACGGATGCGGCGGCAATGCGGTGACCGACTGCGAGGTTTCTTGAAGGTGGGGAGGTCGCTTGGGGAAAAGATGGGGACGGGTTGGGGATGTTGTGGAGGGAGGGAGGAGAGAGGATGGGGAAAAGGGGGGAAAGGGTATGGGGAAAGGGGGGGAAAGGGGGGGGGAAGGGGATGGGGAAAAGGGGGAAAGGGGATGGGGTGGGGTGGGGGGGAGGGGGTGGGGGAGGAATCTGGGGATAGGGGAGGGGGATTCATGG
>WOGZ01000341.1:0-33957 GCA_009733775.1 Alectoria sarmentosa
TGAGGTTCGATTCCTAATGGCGCTGGTACAATGGTGTAGCTGTTTTCTATTTTCTGGGCGGCTCTGACCCGGAAGCTACCCCGAAACTGTCTCAAACCCACCAAAATTTCAATACATTATTACTGGATAACGGAACCATCAATTTTTATGAAATTTTCACCATTTATTCTTCATATAAGAAATAAAAATAAATCAAATTTACCATCCCCTCAAACGCGGCGCATCATCATCGCTAAAATCGCATTCTCGCTCTCCCGCACCGATGGCAACCCTCCTCAGCCTCCCTCTCGAGCTTCGCTCCCAGATATATCGAGACACGCTCAGCCCCCATCTGGACCAGCCACCCACGTACCGCTAAATACTCAACGACTATCTAATACCGAGCCGTCGGGACTCATCGTTTCCATCGGCTCTACTATTCGCGAACAAGCAGATCTACGAAGAAGCCAAGCACGTATTCTACAGCAAAAACACATGGGTTATGATAGCATCAATGCGGCGAACATACAACACCCATCCTCCAACGGCCGCCGTTCCCTACGTAAGGATGGCCCTTCTTATAGTGTACCTCGACGCTGGCGACTCATTCCGAGGATCTAGGATCCGAGATAGCATAGCTCAGAATTGGCGCATGCTATCTAGTATGAAGACACTGTGAGTCTTATGGATTGAATGCGCTGAGAAACGATCTCTGCCAGCTTACCCCATCGAACGGGCTCCATTTTGTCCACTGCACATTTCCAGAATATCTTTCTATCTCGAACGGTGCACTGGGAACACAGAACTCATGAACGCATGTCTCAGGGTCTTGTTTGAGGGATCAAACTCTCATGGCTAAGCTCTTCAAACCCTTGCTTGTGTTACCCGGCACATGCCGTCTCCAAAAGGGAGACATATGTGTCAAAAGTCGTGACGTGAGAGTATTGGAGACGGCGTTTTCGAATTGTCTGGACGCTGTCATAGCATTACGACGACTGTCGCCATGAAAGCCAATGAAGTAATACGTCCAGCTCTCTGGGTAGTGTCGGTTCAAAGGCACCATCTCTCAAGAAATGGTGAATGCAATCGGAAAGCTTTGAAGAGAAGCCCTGAGAATAGTCACCCATTATGGGACGACGTGTCAAAGGCCGCCTACACAAAAGCGAGCACGGATCCAGTGAGATATCCACTCTCCTCTTCCATTCGGATAATCCTCTCGACAGCTAGCTATTCAGCATCGCCCATGTTTCCGCTGTTGATCGACTTAGCGAACGGACTCTGTTACTCTATGCCAACAGCTGGAGGAGCGTGGCCATTTGCTGCAATCTTTACTCGGCTCGGCGGATCTTTGCTGAGCTCGTGCAGCTCCGTCGGAGGCGGCTCAAGGGATGGAGCGTGGAGAGTGCAGTGTAGAATACGAGGTTGGCAATCTACTCAATGACCAAGCAGAAGTTGGCAGCTGCTCCATGAGATTAGGGACTCGAATACGAGGATGTTTGCGTCAGACACCTACTCGTAGACGTGATATCAGTGATGCTTTTAGAAGATTTGTCTGCGAGCTCATTGCGATTAAAAATTTGCTAGAAATACGCAGAACCAATGAAGGTTTTACCAATATCTTGCGCTCCAATCCTCACAACATCCGGTCTCCAGATCTAGGAAACCATAGATGACCGACTCAAGCAACTAATCGTCCTTCTCATAGACAAACGGCTTCGATCCAACAATTCCCTGCCTCTTCAAGTCCTCCACAACCAGCCATCCATCCCACCAAACCCCATTCCGGCACCTCTTCTCAACCTCCGCATTGTACATCTCTACCAACTTCATGTCCTCCTGTAAAGCCTCGAACCGCCGAAACTCATCAGCTTCGCATTGCTCATTTGCTGGTGAATTTGTTTCTGCTTGCGCTAAGATCGACGTCTTCATTTTCTCAATGCGGTCTGCAGCAGCTACGATTTCGGGTTGCACCCTGGGTAGTCTGCAGAAGCGACAGTGCTTGCTTGGGGGGCCAGAGAGGTAGGTGCGGCACACATGATTCATGCAGGTGCATTGGATGTGAGTCGAAGGTTTAGCATCTTGAGGTCTTGACTGTTCGGCGTTTTGGAATTGCTCGTAGCCCTCGGCATGCCTCCTGATATATTTGGCGATATATAAGAATGGATCTTCGTCCTCGCCATTTGCCGCGATTGATATTTGCTTTGTGTGTGACGATGGCTCTGGGGTGATTGCCGTTGATGTGGCCGGCGAAGAGGATTCGGAGGAGTATCTGAGCGTGGAAGAGGCGATGGATGAAACCTTCCTGTGGCGTAAAGAACGTCTAGACCCGGAGCTGAGTGAGCTTGGCGACGCGGGCTGGAGTGTAAAGCTCGGGGAGCCCCTGGGGCTCGGTGTAGGGTGTATTTCGCATTGAGAGAACTCCTCAGGCACTGTCAGGCCTTGTGTGTACTGAAGCTTCAGATGCCAGCAGAGTACAGCGGTGTGCCCCTGATTCACTGACTTTGGTCGGGGAGTGAAGCCAAAGTCAAAAACGTCATCTTGCGATGTGAAGCCGCAGTGATCAATTTGACCGGTGAAGTCCCCGCCAAACTCATCCTCTTTCGGCTCATCATTTTCTGTTTCGAGCCTTTCAATATCGTCAAAAAGATTCAGATTTTTGAGTCTAAAAGCTTCATACTCGTCTCCCTTGCGCTTTGCCTCTTTCAGCTTTTGCTTTCTTAGCTTGAGAAGCTCCTGGACTTTACCGCTGCTAACCTTGCGATCAAGTCGCCGTACAGGACCTGAACCATCGACGTCTTCGTAATCTTGGGTTGACCCAAAGCTCGTACTTTGGCCACGGACTGGTAATTTTGCCGGAAGAGGGCCTGCGTCGCTGCTCGCTCGTCTTCTAGGTTTAAAGAAGTTCGAAGTAGTACCAGATCGCTGACTAGAGCCGCGACGGAGCCGAGGAAAAGTCGTTCGCTGGTCGACGGCGGTCGCGTTGGAAGGTGCTTCGCCGAGATGTATGCCTGGCCAGGGAGAAAGCTTGTTTGAAAGATATGGCGTACTTGACATTGTGACGAGATCCTGTGGAACAATTTCTGTGGTGGAATTATCAGTGCTGGCGTAGTTGCGCATGAGGTCGACTATGGAGATTATGTTGGAAGTGAAGCAAAAGGGTAATATGGTTGTGGAAGAGTGACGCTGCTTGGTTATAGATCTTGCGACATCACTAATGCACGGACAATAAAGACGAACAATGCCGTTGAAACATGGCATCGGTCAAAATCAATTGTCTTACTGCTTTGTGGCATTGTTCCCTTTTTATTCCGCAGTTAGGGGGTCCAGTGCGCCATGCAGCGTCAGCGGTCGGGCAGTCCAATAGATGGCCATGAGATCCACTGTGGAACTTGGTAACATTGTTTATGGCTCTCAAAATACCTTTCTGGAACGGTGAAGGGCAATCACTTCGTCAACGCATTCCGAGAAATCGAGCTCTATTTCTGTTGCCTTCACCCCATTCCTGTAGGCCACCATGATGATACTCTTTTGAAGGTCGCTTGTTTTTGGGAGAGCAATCAAAGGCCGCAAGAGTTCAGAGATCAAGATTCGAACGCTGTGTATCTCCACCCATCCCGGCGCTGGTCTCCATGTCGTGTAAGTCTCCGTCCATATTATCTTTACCGTCCGGAGAGCAGGAGCCGTGAGAAGTACCAGGCAGATTTCTTTGACATTCTCTTTGACACTGTCCCCGGAAACGTAGTCAATGAGCCCGCAAGATCTCCAGAAGAGCCAATGAAACATGCCGAATCTGATATGGGCTTTCCTTATGAAGGGCAGAATCAACATCATTGGTTCCGTCCGGAAAACAAGCGAGCTGAAGTTAGTTCGCAGGGAGGCAAAGAAGGTCCAATAGTTCTCGCCGTAAAAGACCTCCTTCGCCTCGTTGGATATCTGGCTACTGGTTTCCAGGATTCTGGAATGAAAGCCAAAGCTACAGTAGCCAAGTGCATCGGAATCGTCAGACCACCGGTACTTGATCAAAGGCGAGTTGAACGAGCGTAGCTCTCGGTAGATCTGAAAACGTATCTCTTGTGGCAGTGAGAGAAATCCAGGCATACTTGCGCTGCTAGCGCATAGGTGTCACTAGATGGCAGTATGAAGGAAATGTTTAGGATGATAACAAGCTGTTGAAGGCACGTGGGGTTAGAGAGAGAAGGACAGAGAAGGGTAAAGAAGGCTGAAGAGTAAGAGGGAGAAGAAGCGGTGGTACGGCCTAACAAGAAAGGAGGAGAGAAGGTCAAGGAAGTGGCTTGGCACAGCTTGGTCGCCAAAGGCGAAACGATGAAACTCGGCCGACTCTTGAAGCCAGTCTTCCGATTTGATGTCGGTCAGTTTGATTCTAAGATTGTTTTGAGTATACGAGTATTGTGGACTTTTGGGTCACGCACCAAGGTAAGGAACATTTTTAACGCTTGCGCATCGGCAACATCCCTGTCTTTTTAATTGCGGTTAACGCGAGAAATCGACGAGCTCGCAACAGGTCCAAGCATCCCATGCCACCATGCTGCCATGCAGCCCATTCGGCCCATTCGGGGACATCATGCTAGCCATCACTTACCTAGCATAAGGGTGACCCAAGTAACCAGCCAAACCCACACACCGCCTACTTCTCGACTTTAGCCCATTTTGTTCAACCCGTCCTTGCGTCAACATGTGGAGATGCTCACCCATCAGGAGAACCTCGACCCTTCCATTGTCTATTCGGCCACGGCTTGGATCTCTGGGACATCATAGTCTGCTCCCAAATCGGCTGCTGAAGCGGTCAACCCAAGGTTCTGCTTGGCCTGGAAAGGTAGGTGCTCTAGGCTTCTTGGGATCCGGCATTGCTAACGATATCCTCCCACCAGACAGCCCATCCCCAGCAAATGGAGCCGCTGAACCCAGCGTTCAGACGACTGCCCTGGTCTTCCCATAGGAGCTACACTCGGAACAGCTACGGCTACTACACTCCAATATCATTCTGGGCGCGCAACAAGCCAACAATAGTCGTCGGAGGTATCATTGGCCTCTGCTGCGGTACATACTACTGCCAATGGACCGCTGCAAAAGTGGCGGAACGGGGCGACCACGCCCTCTCAGACCTGATCCGACGGAACTTCATCAACTCAGCGGAAAACATCAGAGAAGGACGTTGGTGGGTGCTGATCAGCAGCTCGTTCGCTCATGGCAACCTGCTACATCTGGGCTTCAACATGATAGCCTTGTGGGGATTCGGGAGCGGTTTTGTCGGAATGTTCGGAGTACCCTGGTTCGTGGGACTGTGGACGTTTTCCGCGGCCTCTTGTTCGGCAGCTCAAATATACTGGCAGCACACGCAGGAAAGATTGCGTAGGGAGACGGTGGGCCGACGCTTGGACAAACGCGATGATCCCACGATACTAGGTAGACGTATCAGCAGGGAAAGGGCCCTAGCGATATCCGGTGGCAGCAGTGTTCACGGACCGCAATTCGGAGGGAGTTTAGGTGCCTCAGGAGCCGTCTGTGGTCTGACAGGCATGTTCTTGTGCTTTATGCCAAAGATGCCGATTCAGCAACTCTTCTTCCTCCCCATGCCCCTATGGCTTGGCGAAGTCGCCTTGATCGTTGGAAGTGCATTCTGCATGGCCACGGGCTATGCCCCCGAATTCGGGCACGCAGGACATTTGGGCGGAACGGCAGCTGGCATTGCTTACTACTATGGAGCTGTGCGGCCCTGGTTACGGAGGACTGGGAGATTCTAAGCCGTTGAAGAACACCATGGCAGGGTCACCGTCGGGAAGACTCTGTGCCGCCAACACGATCTGTTCAAGGGCGGGCAATATCCCCACGGCCCTAAACAAATCTAGTGAGGGGTTAAGACCATGAGCATAATCTACAAATCGTCTATCCTGGTCCCAGCCAAGCTCAGCCTCTCACTCGGGTGCTGCTGGACGAGAAGAAGAGCTCGGAGCCATGATAAAATGCATAACGCCCAAAGGGACTACGATATTACGAAAAAGAGAGAAAAGAGAAGAGAAGAGAAAGAAGAAAGACCAAATTTTGGTTTCATGACAGGGGCACAGTCCCAAAATATCACAGATTTAGAGAGGTAGACTTGATAGAGATACATCGTTACGAAGCACAATATCCAAGATATAATTGGTAATCACGAACGATTCAATGTTGATACACTTTCATGCATGCAACATTGCCGTAGGCCCTTCTCTTCACTGAGACGTATCAGGGAAACGACAACGGCCTTGCAACTTAGCAAAGCGCTGGGCGCAGCTACAGCGCATCACGCATGGGGATCTGAAGAGTGTTTCAAATGGTTCATATGGGCAGATGCACAAGATATCGTCCGGTTCTACCGATCATAATCCATCCGCATGCCCATCGGCTCAATTAATGATACCCAAGCTGGTCTTGCAATCCATATCATAACTTTCAAACGCTCATGGCTTCTTCCTGCCGCCTTTCCCGCTAGCCCCTCCAGTTCCCATAGCAGCCTCCCTCTTCTTGCTCTCCTTGGCGTCTTGTTCCTTCTGTCGCTCTTTTTCTATACTTTCCTTCTCCTCCTTTTCCGCCTTCTTTCTCGCGGCCTCCTGCTCTCGTTTCTCTTTTATCAGGCTCAGCCTTGCGAGATCTGCTCTGGCCTCATCGGTCTTGCCCTCGGCATGCAACTTCTGGTAGCGCTCCTTCGCTTGCTGAGCTTGAAGAGCTTCACGCTCGCGACGGGAGAGCTGACTGACTGGCGTAGATTTGGAGGATTTGGAGGGGCCGTCTGCAGGTTGGATGGGAGCAGCGGAAGCCTGGGAGCGAGATTTGGCGGTGTGGTTCGGGTTGGCAGGGGCAAGGTCATCGTCATCTTCTTCCTCGGAAGAAGAAGAAGAGGGTAGATCGCCTGGAGCGGCGGCTTTTGAGGACTTTTTCTTGATCGCTGCCTCTTTCTTTGCTTTGGCAGCAGCACGACGCTCCTCACGTGTCATAGGAGGCTTGTTTGGGTCTTCTTCTTCTGAGGATGATTCCTCCTCAGACGAGTCTTCTTCCGAAGACGATGACTGAGCTTTGGCATCACGCTGGTCCTAAGTATCGTGTTAGATTGTGTTACCTGCAGAAAGAGACATAGGCCAATTTACTCCCCACATGCTTGTTGGGTTGCCATCTGCATCCAAAGGAGTGAGGTTCTTGCTAAATTTCTTGCCTCCTGTGTAAGGGTCAATGAGGTGTGCTAAAGGCATTGCAGGACTCATGACATACCTCCTCTAGTAGGCTTACTGAACTTGCCAGCTCGTCCTCTGCTCCCTGGAGGCATGTTGGCAGTGACTTTTGTGAAGAGCTGAGTGAAGAGAGAGAAAAGGATGTTGTTTACTTAAATCGATTCGAGAGTGATTTGAAGGTAGCGTGTAGAATCTGTAGCGTTTAGGAACATGTGAAAGACTTCAAGTATTTGTGTCTGTGGAGGGGCAGTCACTGGTTCGAATTGCTTGCAGCGTGCTTAGTCAGCCTATTCGACAGCCCTACCCACTAGCGTACAATCCTGTGCTGAAGAAAGATTGCACCTCAGCGCTCTGCATCTAGCTTGCTAATTTTCCAATTCAATCCAGCTGAACTCCATCGGTCTCAGGATCTTCATTAAGCAGGTTTGCTTGGTGACGCTTTTCATCCGCGTCCCAACTTTGGTGAGCAGTGCTGCGCGACTTCCTCGTCCATCAACCCTCGCGTCGATCGTCCGCACGGCTAGGCCTTGAGGGAACATCAAAAGTTCGAAGAGATTGTCGGCCTTTGGTGGAATGCACCTCCTGTAAGGCCCCTAAGCGATCGCAAGCCTCGAAATCTTGGCTATCCTCATCGTATCTGTCCTATGACACCAATGCGAAGTTTTTAGGAGCAGTGGTCCTTGCTTGAAGACTCGCGAGGTTCAGGGCACCGGCTCTGACCCATTTCCGTGCGACTGAATACCAAAGCTCACGACGCCAAGAGACAATTTTGCGCTCCGGAGCTGATGAGATAGTTGAAAATGGCGGGAAAACGAAAGCGGGCAGACACCTTGGGAGTGGAAGAAATTGGAGGAGGACAAATGAATGGCGCTGGACAAGTAAATCAACAAGAGAAGTTCCGGGAATGGCTAGCCGATATAATGGAGATATTAAGAGAGTGAGCCGCCCTCGACAAGCCGCTACCGCCTTCAACCACCAGATTGATGCTGACTAAATCTAATTTACAGCCAAGACACCACTCCTTCTACCTTCGATCACCCTATCTCCACCTCTATACAGGAATTGCATGATGCCAAGCGTACCAAGCTTTCTGATGCCTCTGAAAAAACCACCGTTGCTACCCTCATAAAGAGCAACGCCTACACTTCAATCGAGGAGTTTATCAAAGACGTAGATTGTGCAATATCCAATATCACGGAGCAACTACAGGAGAAGATCAGTGCCGGACTGACTTCGTCATCCCATCAAATAGCTCATGCCGAGATATCACGGGCCAGGGCAGTCAAAATCGAGCTTGACAAGCTTGTTTTGAGGGAAATCGTGGGCAGGCCTGAAACAATCAGATTGTCAAAAGACGCTGAAAGCGGGTTGTCGGATGAACAGGACGCCAAAACTAGCTTCGATGGTTCAGGAAACAACGTCCTGACTCTCTTAGGCAATATGGGAAGTGGGAGGACAGGGCAACTCTTTACCAGCTTACGGAAGCCGAACACCTCCGATGAACCACTCAATGAGGCTGCACTGCCGAATGGCATTACTGCGACTAAGATAGTCCCGATACATAGCATCAACAACACCGAGGACAAGAAACAAACACCCACGTTGGGAGAGCGTTTTCCACCTCCAGCAAGTCTACTTCCTCTACCGCTACCAAAACAATCAAGACATACAGCAACAAGAAGCTCGTCCGTCAATTGGTACAATCCCACTGAGGCTGAGTCCAAAAGTAAGTCTGGCAGGCGAGATGGCTATACAATGCAACCATTGCCGACTGGGCAGTGGCTGACATACAATGCGGCACCTTCTTCCACACAGCTTGTTTCTCCAGAATCCAAACGCAAACAGCGAGATCGAGCTTTGAGCATTGGCGAGCCTCAGACTTCGATATCACAAGAGGCAATAGATGCGCACAATCAGGCGAAGGAGGATGCTTTGTTTCGCAGTGTGTACTCCAGCTTTGCACCCAACCGTGATGACTCGGGAGCGATCGTTGCGGAGCAACAAAAGAATCGCTTCTGGTGGAGGAAACATGGGGAGCAGAGGTACCGTGAATTGCTGGGAATCAGGGATGCTGGATTGTGTGAGGCAAAGACCAAAGGCGTCGAAGACGAAGATGCTATCGACGAAAGGGAGATTCAAGAAGCTATCAGAACTTGGGAACCTGAGGAAACCCCACAAGAAATGAATCTGTCTAAGATTGTCAGTCTGGAAAACCCGGAAACAAGCAAAGAAGCCGATGCTGTCCTGTCAGAAATCTCGGATCTGCTTGAAACTCTCGACTCACATCAACGCGTTAGGAATCTTACACTCGCTGCTAACGCACGCACCGTGGGGGGACAGAACCCACAGTCGACCGCCCTCAGTGGAACTCCCACCAGCCCGTCATCGGCAGAATTTGACGTTTATGAGGTGCTGAAGGCTCAGCTTACCCTGATTGTGTCTACATTACCACCTTACTTGGTTGCGAAGCTGGATGGGGACAAGTTAGGTGCGCTTAACATCAGCACCAAATTACAGGTCGAGAGCAAGAACCAGAAGGGTACCATGGAGTCGGATGAGTCTGCTGCAGCTGCAAGAGCTGCAGCCCGGCCTGCAGCAACTCCAGGTATTCCACAAGCTGCCAGTGCGTACACGAATGCTCCTACCCGCAGCAGTAACTATGTTCCACCCACGGCTACTCCCGTTCAGCGGTATCAACAGCAGCCCGGGTACAGCGCTCAGACTGCACCCCGACAACCTTCAAACTCCGGCTACCTTCAAAATCCACAATACTCAAATCGGCCAGCCTCATACAACTACTCCGCTGGTGCACGACCCACTTATCCCCCTCAAAGCCAACCAACCTCACAGCGTGCGGCTTCCTCTTCCACCTACGCCCCGCAATACGGCCAGCAGTCGTCGCAGTCTTTCGGATCTTATCAGCACGGATACCGCGGCTACTCCGGAGTAGGCCAGAATGGGGGCAATTACAATTACAATCAGCAGTACTCGACTCCCCAGGCCCGTCCTCCGAACTCGGCCCCACCACCACAGGCCTATCGAGGGAGTCAGACAGACTATCAGCAACGAGCGGTGCCTCCGCAAGGTTACGGATACGGCTCTGCTCCAGCGGCCGGGAGTGCATCTCCCCATCAACAACGCTCATCATTCTCTGCCCCGGGCCCGACAGCTCCTCCACAGCGGCCTACAACACTTTACCACACGCATTCTTCGCAGTACAACCCACCCACGCCAGGGTCGCCTCTAGTCAATGGGGCCAGGTCATCTGGGTCTCCAACTCAACAAGGACACCTGACTGCCGACGAGCAAGCAGCTTTGATGGCTAGGCAGAAAGCTCAATTGGCCGAGAGACAGGGCTCAGGCACGCCGCAACCTCCCACTGGTCAGTATGGGCAGCAGGGTGGGACGCCTGTGCCTCAACCGAACGGAGTGGCCGCGTAATAGATAGGGTGAAGATGGAATGACGTGTATCATCATCGAAGAGGGAATAATTTGATTCTCATTTCGCCATACGGGTTTAGTAGTCCTCTTCTAGATGCAAGGGTTCGACGACCTCGGGCAATTGCTCCTAATTATATCAAGTAGAATGAGAAGAGTGAGGATGTCGGCATTTAGCGTGTCCAAAATCGTCCAGATTTCGTAGCATTGAATCCTACAATCACGCAAACACATGGGTGGGGGCTCAGATTATTCCTCAATTGGATTCGATGATTCGATGCCTTTATTCTCCCGGGCCACATAAGCAGGAAAGGCGCTATGCGCAGCCAAGTCAGACAGAGATGAAACTCCCTTATCGGCCAAATCAGGCCATGCCAAACGCCACCTCCTGACTGATCTAACCCGCACTGCAATCCTAGCGAGCGTCTCCATCCCTCCACTCGACTCCAATTAGCCTCGCGCAATGATGACAAGTTCTGCCCAGCGCCATCGCAACTAAGGCAATGCGCTCTATCCTTATTTGCTAGTATATTGGCCATGGCTTGCAGGTTTGCCGCTCCGGGCCATACCTTGCGAGGAAGAACACTCGCCTTGTCCTGGCTCGCCGCTCGCATGGCTATGGCCCCCTCGAGCTCTCAGACAATCGTTTCATATGAGTGTGGGTGGATTTATATGCAGGAGAATATGCTTAATATACTCGTATGTCCTACCTGTTAGACAATGCTGACGGAGAACTCCTTCTCTCAGCTGCTTGAGCATTCGGTTCCCGATTCCGCCCCCAATTTTCGGGCTTCAGAGGACAGCAGCATAGGTAGAACGATATCATTGACGACTACCCGTCTCTTCTGGACTGCCAATTGATATTGCCTGACACCCAGCCATTGTTCTTGTCACAGATCGACTGGATAAGGATCCACCATGCCTTCCCTTGGGGGCACCCGACGCCGACACTCGAAGCACTCATCCGCTTCATCCTCCCACAAAAAGGCCCCTCCATCGGTCATATCTACCGTCTCTTCAGCAAGTAGCAATGCTACCGTTACCTCCAGATCTATCTTCCCGTCGAGCTTACGACCCTCCAAGCGGCCAGATGCGAAGAAAGAGCCAGTCAAGCAGGTACAACCCCACCCTGACCAGTCTCGAAGTAAGGACGACGGGAATAAAGAGAACCTCGACGTTTTTGCATTCATGGAACATGAGGAGGATGAAGACAACGGCGACGCTGTCGAAGAGAAGGAACATGAAGACAGTCATTTGGAAGAGGAACAGCTATCGTCCGGCGAAAGCTCCAACAGCTCCAAAAGCTCCAAATCTAGTTCTGCGAGGAGATTGGCCCAGCCACAAAGGTCTCCAAGATACAGCGATCTAGAAGTGCGAGCGATTCAAGATGGCGTACAGCGTGCCTGGGGACGTGGAAGTCTACATTCGGATTCTGGAATCTCGGTGCGTTCGGGCAGTCCAGATCAGGGGTCGCCAATCCTACAGCAAAAGCTACCCACAGTCTTTGACGAGCCCAGTATCGAGCGAGACCCGCAAGACGCCTATCACATGGAACGATACGGCTTTCAGCTCACCCCAGACCCTGCCACTGATCGCAATCCGGCTTTCGGCCACAAGCACTGGCCTTCCCTTGAGACTGAGCATAATCAATGCCCCGAGGCCTATTACGCGCCATCACCGCCTATGTTGGCCCAGACTGCTCACGACGCTGGCGTCGAATTGTCCGAGATGTCACCGAGGCTTCCACTTCAACTGATCAGAGGTACTTCAGATCAGGACCGGCCAGGGCCCAAGGCCAGCACGACAGGCTACGAGTTTCTGGCGTCAAATATACACTCCAAGGACGATGCGCTGCTGAAGCCCATTTATCGCAAGTTCGAGATGCTCAATAATCGCATGCTGCTGTTCCTGCAAGATGAGATATCCGAGATGGAGGAACAGCTGAAAGATTTAGATGATGCTATTGCCCACGAGGAACAAAGTAGTGTGGGAAGATCGGCGTCAAGGAGGGCAGAAGCTAAGCTGCCATCGCAGTTGCAGTGGCATAGAATGGACCTGTTGGGGAGGAGCTTTGCGAAGGTTGAGCAATATAGTGAGCAACGCTCATCCCAACCTCTACAATGGCCAAGATCACTAATCATTATTTCCCAGACCAAGCCCTCACCTCCTACAGTAATCTGACCAAGTCTCTCGAACCTGCTTCCCACGCCGACATCACCGCATACCGCTCTTGGATCACCAAGCACGCCCCCATGGTAGAGTCCGAAAGCGCCTTCTTGAACAAAGGTTCAGATCTCCTCTCAGTGTCCTCTCCTTCAGCTTCTAGATCGGATTTTAGATCCGGCACTGCCCTTGAGACACCCGTTATCGTCGTGGCGTTTGGACTACTTTCAACCATCATCGTGTTCAAAGTCGTGCCGCAGATACTAGCCAGACTGGTCATCAGCCTTATGGTGGGAGTGGCAAGTTTGTGCACGTTGAGTCCGGAGGTGATGAATAAGCCGGGCAACATGCTGGGTTGGGGGAAGTCCATTGCTACGTAGGTCACTCTTGAGAGATGAAAAATTTGAACGAGGAATATTAATGCAAAGGCAGGTATACGGCTGTGATGGGCTTGCTTGCTGTCGTCGTGAGCTGAGGCCTATAGGTCTTTGACGGATCTACATTTTAATGTTACGAATTGTTCTACGGCCTTTACAATTTTCGGAGCGAGTTGGAGCTATTGGACACAGTCTTGTATTACGGTTTGATTTTGGTGATACCCTCAACGGATACGGCACGGTGGTTGGAGGATCTGGGATGGGCAATATGGATGGGGAATGGTATGGGGAATCAAAGGCTGCTTCTAGGGTTTCACGGCCAAGGGGTTGCTGGATTTTGGCTTGCTGTCTTTGGAGAACGGCATGGCCTGGGTGATTTTCATGGGCGTCTCTTGGAATCGAGGATCTGGACTACGGGAGCAGAATTGGAGATATACCCTGGGTTCGTACTGGTGTTCTCTGTCTTTTAATTGTTCAAGCTTCCTGCCCTCAACTTGATGTACCAAGCAGTTGCCATGGTCCTAGCTTCTAACCTCGACATTTGGCTGCTGCTCCCTTGTGGCAAACAGTCAAGCCTCAGACTTCTTTTCTTTGTTGGTGGTTCGAAAATAATGCGCACGCCCGCAACAAACACGTCACACGCCCATGCAACGTGAGACCGAGACCCCTTTTTTGCGTCCGCCTTGTCCTCCGCTGTGTATGCATGAGCTCATATGCCCGTTCGCAGCTCCAGTCGCAGCCATACATTCAATCGGAGACAAATGAGAAAGTGATCTATTGGTGGTCAAGATGTTAAACAAACATGGAGGGTGGGGGCTGATACTTCGCCCCCCTCGGCCCCACGAGGGAGCTAAAGCCCGGGCGGCTAAGGAGCCTAAACTTGGGGCTAAGTCCCAGGGGGATGCGACTTCGCCTTCACTATTTGGGGCATCAGCTGAGTCTGGCCGGCGCACGAGGCTCTGCAAAATGCAAATAGTCTCGGGACCCACCCGCACACTCCATATTTTGGCCGCTTTCATCTCAAGTCACTTGAATGACTCTTACACCGAGGTCACCCGTGCGTCATTTTCTCCAGGCACGAGAGGCGACGACGAGGCCTACAGTGCGAGCCAGGCAGCCACTCCCGTGCGCTTTGCCACTTCTGTGTCGTTCAAATTTGAATGATATGATCTGTTCTTCTCTTCTAGAACTTCCATTCCACCCGTTTGTATATGCATCGCGAAAACAGATTGCCCTGTAGCTCTCCAGCATTGTCGTTTCCTTGGTTATGATGGTAAGTACCCGCCTTCCGTCTACCTAGTATCCGACCTTATCCGCTTGTACTGACTTTCTCTAGTCAGCCTCTGGCGCTTTAGAGGTCGGTCGTTTCGGCCTCACACAAGTCTATGCTCCCATCGGTGGGGGACTTGTCGACGTCGTCTTCGTCCATGGCCTTAACGGCGACCCACATAATACATGGACGAGCGAAAGGTCAAAGACTTTCTGGCCTGCACAGCTACTACCGCCTATACTCAACGATGAAAGAGCACGGATATTGGTGTATGGATACGATGCGGACGTCACCTCGTTCACAGACGGGGTATCCACGGACAAGATACACAACCATGCCGAGCATCTTGTTGCGGAGCTGGTAGCCAACAGGCGGATCCGCAAGGCTTCAGAACGTCCAATCATCTTTGTCGCCCATTCTCTGGGCGGACTTGTCGTCAAACGTGCCCTGATTTACTCGTCCGAGATTCGTGGGATCTATACCGAACATCTACGGTCGATATACGTATCTACGTTCGGAATCCTGTTCCTTGGTACCCCTCACAAAGGCTCGGATGTGGCAGAATGGGGCTCTCGCCTGGAGTGGATCTGTAGCGTCGCTCTGCCAAGCAGGCTTGTTGACACCCAGCCTCAACTTGTGGATGCTTTGAAGAAGAAGAACGAGACTTTACAAAACATCGACCGTCAATTCATACAGCTTATGAATAGATTCCACGTCTATTTCTTTCACGAGGGGAAGCCTACCAATCTAAAAGGAACTTTGAAATACATCGTCGATGAAGAATCGGCATCTCCAACTGTTCAGGATGTCGAACGTGCCAGCATTCAAGCGGATCACTCCCACATGTGCAAGTTCGAAAGCGATGCTGCTCCAGGCTTCGACCTGGTGGCTGAAGGGATACAACGATATGCAGGCGAGGCACCTGCGATTGTCATTGGACGTTGGGGGGAAGAAAAGAAGGCACGGCTTGCGCAGAAGCAAGCTGTGGTTGAGGAATTGATCCCATCAGGTATTTGTTCTTTATTGATGCCAACACATTTACGGCTAGCTAATCTGCATAGGCAGCGTGAAACCAACGCCCCAAACAGACTCATCCAGCACGAATTCATCTACGCCTGGTAAGAGACAGTTGGCATTACCTGGCATCGAGAACCCATCTCCTCTGCAAGAAATTGACAAATATGAGGTTGAAGAACCCGCAGACAAAGAAATGGAATTGGCTTGACTTGCATTGTTGCTAGGGTCTGTTGGCAGTTATGTGGAGAATCAGATTGCATCTCGCTTTGCACATGGCGTTTCTTTGCCGTCACTCATTACTCAGCGGGCTGATTTGGCGTTTTTGTAGATACTTCACAAATTCTTCCACCAAAAGATTCGCCCAACCTTCTCCAGCTTGAATCAAAAGACGGTGCTACCAACACTCCCGCCTCACCTTCTAAACCAACAGAGCCCTACTTTATTGTACCTCCCGGATTTCGCCCAAACACATTCTTCGTGGGTATGGAGAAGGAGTATCAAGAACTAGACCGACGACTTTTCGATAAAAGACGACGCGATGGAACGGCATGCGTCCTTCTACATGGCCAGCCTGGCAGCGGCAAGTCCCATCTGGCTCGACAATACGTCAACAAAAACCGGAAAAAGTTTGGTGGAGGAGTGTTCTGGATCACAGCCCAGTCAAAGGAGGAAAGATACCACGCCTTTTGGAACCTCAAGCAAAAAGTTGTATGTCGAGACAAGCCAGAATTATGTGACGGTATCAACGGCAACGACTTCGTCCCAATGGTCAAAGCCTGGTTCGAAGGACGACAGGAATGGCTTGTGGTCTTTGATGGCGTCATGGTTGAAAAAGATGAAGACACTACCGATTTCGCGAATTTCGTACCGGACAGTCGAAATTCGAGCATCATTTATATCTCGAGAGCTAGGAATCTGGAGTCTAAGCAACGACTACTACGGCCATTTCCTATCAAGGTTGGACCTTTGAAGGAAGATGACGCTAAGAAGTTGCTTTTCAAGGAATTACACATCAAAAGGCCAACCGAGGCTCAGAAGAGGAAGGCAAATGAGCTGGTCCAGAACATCGGCGGTTTGCCTTTGGCTATCAATGCTATCAGTCACCGCCTGGCTGACACCCATGAGCCTCTCACAAAGTACAAGCTATCATACAGCGCTGATCCGACTATCGAAGGGACCTACAACAAGATTCTGGACGATCTCCAGAGTCTGGGTCAAATGGAAGCATGGAATCTGATACATATACTATGCTGGTTTGGGCACGAGATTCCGGTAGAGATGGTGCACCTCGGATTGAGGATCCTGCGCACCAATGTCGAGGTCAGGGCTACCGAGACTGGAGGCAGACCAGATATAAATATCACGTTTGGAGAGCTCATGCGGTATGCCCTCATCGAAAGGAATGAGCCTGACGATAGGGACTCCATGTCATCGAGCCGGAACAGCCTGGTCGATCCAGAGCCAATCGATATGCTCAAAATCCACAGCGTCGTCCAGAATTTTTGCTGCGACTCGCTGAACTCCAGAGGTTTGCTCCCACAGCGGCTAGGATACGCTGTGAAATTGTTTTCCTTCTCCTACCACCAAGCAGATATCAAAATCAAAAAAATGCCAGATACTGCTCGCGTTTCTGATTATCGATACTACAAGGTCCACGGTCAGAGGCTTTGGGATCATTCCGTGCATTACGATAGCAAGACCCAGAATCTTGGGAGTATAAGGGAATTCTTACAGCCAACGTTGACTATGATAGATCATGAGATCCTGCAACACGAGCCTAGCTCGTCCCAGGAAAGCTTGAATAATGGCGTTTTTCAGATCTCCATCTTCGACAGGACAAGTAGCAGTTCGGATTCTGGCCCAGGTCCTATCACGCCTGACCATCGACCTACTCCCCCGCCACTCGATAGCGAGACTCTGTTTGGGTTCCCAAAAGGCAAAACAGCAGATTCGCCTGAAGGCTTCGATGCGGCTTCGGCCGGGATACGTCCCAAGATAATTGGTCTCAGCCCACGATTGCCAGATTTGGATGATGTCGGTTATGAGAGTGAGCAAGAAGGTCAACGAACATCTCGACCTATGCAGCATGATCCTTCCGATCATACAGCGCACGCCTCATCCCCGTCTCCTGCAACATCAAATGTTGAGAGTCACGACGAAGGTTGGCAAGTTGTGCGGTCAGCCCGGAAGCCGAGAAAGCTCCATGGCCGTCGTGACCTGGGAAGCTTTCGCCCTACTACAGCAGAACCGCAAATATACAAGGAGAGTGTGGCTGGATCTGTCACTCAGTCAGATCCAGACGCTAGGCGGTTCAGGCAGACATCTCCCGCCTCCAAGTCTCTGAAAGATGTGCAGTCTCGCAGTCCTCCACCATCGCGAAGTGGTATAGCATCATTCTTTCAACGTGGACCGGTAGGTCGCACTCCAGCTACACCTGTTACTCAACCAAACTGGGCCGGCATTGCAGCAGGAAGTGCAATTCAGCCATCACAGCAAGGAAGCAATACACCGAACTCCAGTGCCGTAGGTCGGCCTGCGGCACCTATGATCATGGAGCGCGGTAGATCTCGTGAAAGCTTGAGAAGCAGGCGAGGTAACGCTCAGTCGTCACCTTCGCCTCTGGGGTCAGAATTCGTGCCACGTCGAGGATCAGCAGCCAGTATAGGGGATGAGAATGTCCACATGAGTCCTTTGTATTCTGACTATACAAATCAGTACCCACCGGCCGGGTTCCAGTATACTGCCCCATATCCAGGGTCCAATTCCAGTCTTCCGCAGATGCCACAGGGGCGACCTATCCATGGTACCCTTCCCTACTATGTACCGCTGCCATTTGGATCAAACCTGGCACCTCTTCCAGTTGAAGAAAGTATCACGATTACAACCAAGCGTCCCCATCCTCCCGAGCTCCACGAGCAGCCACCATCGCCATTTTTCCCACCTCCAAGATCTCATCATTCATCGCAGCCGCAGAGTCGAACCAGCCCCCATCAAAATTCTCACCAAATGCACGATGCGCCCTACCCGCCGCCAGTGATGCCCGCAATACCAAGAGGCTATTACTCGCAACCCATGTCACGCAACCACTCCGTCCAGTCCCACGACTCCGCCGCTGAAACAGACCCGGTCCGCTACCCTTCAGACTTCTCACCCCGCATCCTGCCGTCCGATGCCCTACGCGAAAGGCATTCAGACGGCCGCGCTTTTCGGAAGTCTCCCAAAACAGACTTCGCACAACCCATCTACTCAGCCCACTCTTCCCCACGCATCCCAGCTCACGACCTTTCCCACACTGGCGGCTGGGCCTATCCATCTCCGTCACATTCAGCCCCTGATACCCACGATATGTCCATGTCTCGCTCGTCGTCCGGGCCTGGCGTAGCAGTCTCGGATGCACCTGGCGGCATTGTGCGTTTCGACAACGCAGGCAGCGTACAATTTGGCGAACATCAGCCTATCAGTCTTGAAGAAGCGAGACGAAGAACCTGGGAGCACGAAGCAAGGTTGCGGAAGAGGCACAGGGAGACGGAGGCCTTGAAAGAGGTGGACGAGGAGAGATGGAGGCAGGGGATGGCGGTGCAGTGGGAAAGGCAGAAGAGTGGGGTCATGCAAGAAGGGGAAGGGAGGAAGGGGAGCGCACCGTATCCGGAAAATAACCTAATCCCGACAGAGGAGGAGATGGTGAGAGGGAGGCCGAGGGGCTTGAGTGCGCTGAATATGGAGGAGGCAGTGGGGTTGGGTGTGCATTTGGGTTGAGTAAGAGGAGAAAACTTTGCATATCTGACATCGATCTACTTTCATTCATTGCATCGCGATCTGGCATTCTCAGGCTATCTGCATGGCATGTGTACGACAAAAAAAGTCTCGGATAGGAGAGAGTACTGTGCATTTCTACGAAGCGATTGCTGCATTTCCAACGCATTGTTCGAGCGATGGGGCCACAGCATAGCGGTTTTGCGGAAAAAGGGATTCAGGATGAGATTTTCGCTTGTCTGATAGATAACATTTAATAGGTAGGAAAACAGATGGACTGTACGAGTATAGTCAATGAAGTCGTCATCACCCAATTACTGTGCAGGACTTGCCAGAGACAGACAGACAGACAGAAGACGCAACGATTGAGCCCGTGAAGGGTTTTTTTTTTCCCTCGGAGCACAAAACATGGACTTTTCGAAGCCAGAATCAATCAATTTGTGTGCTAGAGCGGTGCGGTTCGGTTCTACTCCAATAGTACATACAACAACAACAACAACAACAACAACAACAACAACAACAACTTTTCACGCTGGAGGACCTTTTCTTTTCTTTTCTTTTCTGAAAGGCTGACCTGGCCATACATACATACATAACCTCATTTCGAGATCGAGACCCCAATTGACTTTGCTATGAAAAGACCGACCGATCGATCGGCCTACGATTATATATACAAAACTACCTTACCTTACCTTACCGTAAGTATGTTAATCGCAATGGAATTCCCCGCAGACCATGCATGCATGCATGATAAGGTAGGGTTCTTTATTTCGTTTCCTTCCATTGGGTTATCGTCGTTGGCGGGCGCCTTTTCGGGTTTTTTTTGCTTTGCACACGGTGGGGGTCCCACCCGGGGTCGGGGAGGGGGATGGAGGATCTTTTCACGGGAAGGGCAAGAGGAAGGAAGGAAGGGATGAAGGTGGGAGGTGGGAGGGACACTTGGTTTAATTGTGGCACGCACTTGGCTCGCTGGATTGGGTTGGGTTGGGTTGGGTTGGGTTGGATTGGATTGGATTGGGTTGGGTTTGGAGTGGATTGGGTTGGGTTGGATTGGATTTGGCGATTTTAGGAGGGAGGAGGGAGGAGGGAGGAGAGGGAGGAGAATGGGCGGGAAATGGAAGGGAGGGGATGTTGAGTAGTTAAGTATCGCCCACTACGAGTACGAGGTCATGCGACTTTGAAGTATTCGGAATGGCCACCGTAGAAACTAGTCACTCGCGCAAATACTCCTCACCCAGAAACGTTTGATTTTAAGTGCTACGGTGGCCGATCAGGACTAGACCCTACCATGACCTCGTAGAACGGGTATATTGTCACGCGGGTGACAGAAGTCGTCGCACACCCTAATTAAATGGAGAATAAGGCCTTCCCTCACCAAAATTGTATACATTATTCTCCACCATCACTATTAATAACCTATCATTTGATCATTCTCATTTATAACAGTTTGTAATTTATTAAACAATTAGTTATTTTCTCGTTAATGAATTTCTGAATTATATGTTTTTTTTAATCATTTATAATATAATCTATCGTATTTTTATTATTTCAATAAGAAACATGCTTTAAAATATATTTAAAAGATTGTTAACAATTTTTAATTGAGGTCAAATCGAGCGAAGATGCACAATTTCTATATATATTAATTCTTTTTTTAATTTTATACTTTTTTACGATGCAACTTTCGATATTAATATCGTAACTTAAATTTTCATCTTTTTTAAAAACTTAAAAACTAATTTTTTTTTAACGAATTTATTATATTCACGATATTATAATAAGCTTTAAAATATCGTTTTTATAAATCTTTTTTAATATCTTCTCATTAATGTTATCGAATATTTCGTAAAATATTAAATTCGATTTAAAATTATGATTTATTGTAATTTAAACGTAATGTCGAAACTTTTTATTATTTTTCTTAAGGAATTTTTTCACATTTTATATATAATTAATAATATCTTTAATTTAACTTTCGAATTATTTATATTTTGTTTTATAAATTTTAATTAAAATAATATTTATTTGAGAATCGAACGAAGAATTAATTTTTTAATTTGAGATATCTTTATTTCATAAATTTGATATATTTTATTCTTCGTTCGACGAGTTTTTTATTACATTAATTTCTTCGATACGCAATACATTGATGATAATTTATTACTTTTATACGTCGTTAAATCGTACGTTTAAATACGTTCTTTAAGCTTATTTTAAAGTCGAGTTATTTTTATATTAAAACTTTTATTATTACGAGATGTTCGTTATTTTATATTTTTAAAATAAGTTTCATTTTTCGAATTTATGCATCAGAAATTAAAAGCGAAGCCTCGAAATTTAAAATATTTTTTATGAAATTATAAATTAAATAACGAATATTGCGATTCGAATCGTCGATATATTTTTTTATTTAGTCTCGAATTATATTATATAAAATTTCGATGTTATTTTATATACGCCTTTATAATTTATTATTAACGATTCATTTTTAAATAATCGTATAATGTATGAAAGTATATTATAATTAATTAAAAATGTGAGAGTTAAGAGTCGATATGATAATTATAAAAAGAGAGAGTTAATTTGATTTTTTATAGAATTTTAATAAGAGAGTCAAGTCGCTTTTTCAAATTTAATAAAAGTGTGCGACGACTTCTGATATCCGCGTGATTATGTTATTAAAAATAAACTACGTAGCGAAATAACTATAAATCGATAATAAAGTTAAAATTTATGAATAATTAATTATAATTATAATCGAATCTCGTTATAATGAAATCGAAAAGTTATTTAACTTATTTCGTTATATAAAGTATTTCGTTATAACGAAAATACGTTAATAAATAACTTTAATTTTATATATAAATAATAATTATACAATTTATTTATTTCGCTTTAAATCAATTCTTAAAAATACTTTAATATAAATTAATAAACTTGTGAAATTATAAATTTCTTTCACGTTTTCGTAAAGTTTTCGTAAAAGTTAAATTTTCAGTTGTCGAAATTTAGATTATATAATAAATTACGTGATATAAGCGCATGCGCTTATAATATAAATCGCACTTTTCTTTATAACACTCTTAGATAAATATAATTAAATGTTTTATATCATATTTTTATAAATTATGAGTTCGAGTTTGCTCGACGATCGTTATAAATATGATTTATTTATTTATTATTATGATTATAATTGTTTTTAAACATTTTATATTTATCGCAATAAAGCAGTCAATTATAAAAAATTTCATTTAATTAATCTTTTTAAAATGAATAATTTTCATTTATAAAATAATCTTTGATTTAAGCGATTATAATTTGAAATTCAAGAATTGAGAGTTTTTTAATTTTCGGCAAATCGAAATTATTCGCTTTTAATCGAAATCGCATGCGATTTATAATCGTGCGATCGAATTATGATAAAGTTTTTATAACATTATTAATTTTTTTGCGTGAGATATATTAAATAAAGAGAAAAATGCGCCTTTATTTTTATAATATTTCATTAATTTAATAATTTGCATTTTTAATAATGTATCGAGTTAATAAAATAAATTAAATAATTAAATGTTAATACTATTATTAATTTAATCATTATTTAAAATAATTCAAAGTTGATTTCATTATCATTTAAACGCTTAAAAATTTATTTAAAATTAAAAATAATAAACTTTATATATCAAAATTAACGTTTTGATTTTAAAATTTTTTTAAAAAAAGAGATTAAGACTTTATCATCGAATTTTTTATTTATTATCGATAATATTTTATTATCGTAATTATAAAATTTAATTAATCTTAATTTCACGATGATAATTATCGAAATGAATATTTTAAATTCGAATTTTTAATTAAATAATATAAAAAAAGTGCGAATTCTTTAAAAAGATTTGCACATTTATAATTATATTTAATATAATTTTAATCAAATTCAATTTTTATTATTAAATTTAAAGTCAAATTTTTTATATTATTGATTTTATTTTATAATAATATTATCGCTTAAATTTATCATTAATTTTCGTATAAACACTTTTCGTTATTATTATAAAATCTTGAAATATAATAATAATAATTAATTAATATCGATAAAAACTTAAACGATTTTAACGAAGATTAATAAAGCATTTATTTCATTTCTTTCACATTATTATTATGCGATAATAATTTTGAAATTAATAAGAAATCATTTAACGCTTTAAGCGATATTAAAATCTTTAATTTACGCGTTAAAAACAAACGGCCTCGTTTATCAACTTTTTTTAAAACATTCGAATTATTCTTTGAATCGTTATCAAATTCGTTTGTTTTAGCATTTTTTCAAAGCGATAGTTTTTAAGTTAATTCGTTTTCAATCGTAATAGAAGTCTCATTTTCGTTATTTTCATTATTATTATTAATCTTTTATATTTTTTCATTTATTTTTTTTAATATCGATGATTAAATTCAGCGTTTAAAATGTTATTAAAAATGTTTTTATAAATAATAAAGGTAGCTTCTCTTTAATTTTCATTATTATTTTGAAATTTATTATTAAATATATTAAATGAAGCGAAAATATCAACGATTAATTAATGTTGAATAATTTTTTATTTTTTATTAATATTATCAAATTTAAAATTTGCGTGATTATTCGTTAGCGTCTTAATTATATTAATTATTAATTCATTAAAAAATATAATAAAAAATTTTAAATTATATTAAACGTTATCGATGTTTATTATAAATTTACGAACTTTAAATTTTATATCGAATTTATGCATTAATTGCATAATATCAGCATCAATTTTAAAGAGAACGTTCATTAATACGAAAAGAACTTTCGCAAAATTAACGTCGAAATCGTTAATTTAAATAATTCATTATTATTGTCGAAGTTTTATCTTATTCAACTCTTTCTTATAAAATTTAACGAGATTTATAATATTTTTATAATAATTTATATTTAAATTTATATATTTTATAATTCGAAGATAATTAAATTCGATTTAATTATTTATAACGTTATGAATAAAGAGCGTCGTATACTCGCAGTTAAAGAGAATAATATTATTATATTTACTTATCGTAATAATAAAGATAAACAATTCGTTAAAAACGATTTCGACGACTTTAATTTCATTAATCGCGAAATTTATATTTTTTATAAAATCGTTAATCGCAAATTTAAACATTTTTTTATTAAATGTTAAATCAAATTTTTTTATTTGAAATTTAAAAAGTTTATAAATAAATAGAAAAAGAAAAAGAAGGCGCAAATCGATGTTATTTATATAAGCATTAATGTTTTAAATATTAAACGTAAACGCATTAAAGAAATGTTATTTAACGCCTTCGTTTTAAAAAATAATAATTATTTTAACATTAATATAACGTATACTTTAAAAAAAAACGATTATTTTTATATTTATATGATATTTTTAAATGAATTAAATGATTAAATTTATTCGAATCTTATTTTGAATGATTTTAACATTTTGAATATAATTAATCAAATAAATTAAAATGAGAATAAGAATTTTATCAATTTAATAACGAATTTCGACTTGAATAAAAGTTTATTATTCGTCAAATTTATGAATCTCGATATTTGAATTATAATAAATTTAAATTGCATTTGTTATTTTTTTATTGATTATTCGATATTTATTATTTATATTAAAGTTCAATTTTGATTTATCAAAGACATTAAAAGCGTTAAAGTTCAATCTTTTATTTATGATATCATTAATTTTAATTGCAATATTAATAATAAACGCGTTATTTTAACGATTTTTAATGTTTTGTATATGTTTGATATAAACGTTAATCTTTTATCGATTAAAAAGCTTTTAAATGTCGATATTGAAGTCATTTTTTATAAAAAAAATTATATCTTAATTCAGGATAATATCACGTTAATCGATACGCGAAATCGCGATTTTTTTTTTTTGAACCTTTGAGAAAATAATAATGTTTTAATCGTTTATAATGTTTTTTCGAATTCGATTCATTAATTATAATATGCTCGTATAAATTATTTAAATTAATAAAATTTTAATAAACTTTTTTAATATCGTTATAAATGTGAATTTTTTTAAAAATATTATCGAGAAATACATTTGCGAATGTTATATGATAAATTATTAAAAAACTATTTTTTATAATAATCTCATAACGCTCGATATCTTATCGAACGAATTTATTTATAACGATTTTATTAAGCCTTTAATTTTCATTAATTTCAACGATTATAAATATTTTATGACGTTTAAAAATGATTTCATTTATTATTTTGAGATTTATTATATTCGATATAAAAGTGAGATTTTTATTATATTTTTGCGTTTTAAAATTTATTTGAAATCTCGCGATTATCAAATTAATCGCATTTATCTCGATAATGAAAACGAATATATTAATAAAGTTTTTTTTGAATATTTTATTTAAATAAATATTAAATAAAAATTTATTATCGTAAACAATTTCGAAATGAATAAAGTCGTCGAGCGATTTAATCAAATTTTGATAAATAAGATTTATTCAATTCTATTAAATTTCAATTTTAACAAATTTTTTTGATTTGAAATAATGATTATAATTAATTATTTAACGATGCGTTTTTTTAACATTAAAATCATCGTCACATTTTTCGAAGCCTTTTATTATCGCAAGTTTATTTTTTCTCATTTGCGTATTATTAATTTCATTATATACGCTTTAAAACGTATTTAAAAAAAACTTATAAATAAAAACGAGAAATGTATTTTTTTAGATTATAAAAACGAATTCATTTTTCGTTTTTATAATTTAATTAAAAAGAAGGTTATTCGCATTAACGATGTGCATTTTATCAAAAAATGTTTATATTTTATAAATCTCGAAGAAGAGATTAAGACTTATAAATCTTTAAATAAATATTAACGTTTTTTTATATTAACATTCGTTATAAAAAAGACATTGAATAAATAATATATCATTATATTATCAAATGTTAAATTTATGATTTCGATTAAATCGTTAAATCGATTATCGTTAACGAATATTTCATTATTAATCGTTAATCGTTTTCAAGAATTTCATTTTATTATTATTATAATGCGTATGTTTATAACATTTATTAAATTTATTGCATCAATCGTCAGATTTGTTATTACTTTTCTTTTATTAATATTTTCGAAGTTTATTAAAATGAGAGTTATGCGAAAATATCTCGAATATAAAATTATTCAAAAAATATTTAATAATCATAAAATTTTTATTATTTCGAATTTTCGTGATTTATCGTTTAATTTTTTGATGAAAGTTTTCGTTATTTTTGTCTTTTTTATAAATCATATTAATAAATTTAACATTTTCGAGCTTATAATTTACGAATAAACGATCTTTAATAATTTGATTTATATAAATTAAGAAATTAACATATGAAATAAATATAAGTTTTTTATAAATAATAATATTTAATATCTTATTTAAGCGTTTTTAAAGGCTCGTGTCCTCAAAAATCGTTGAATTTATATCGTAAAACGAGATTTTAAAAGAGAAGTCACTTATTATAAAACACGTTAAATTATTTAAAAATTCGAATAATAAGAGGGTCGTGATTATTATAATATTTTCGCGTTAATAATAAAGTTTATAAGTTATAAAACGATTTTTGCGTTTGCGACGATTATAAATTAAAATGTGAAATAAATAAACGTCAAAATCGTTTTTCTTTATAACGATGTTTAAAAAAATATTTATATTTAATAATTTGACGACTTTAATAAGAATAATATTAAGATTTATAAATTGAATAAAACTCTTTATAATTTAAAGCAATTTTTTAAAATTTGATATTAATATTTCTCAATTTATATAAAAAAATTTGATTTTAATTTTATCAAATTGAATAATAATGTGTTTATAAATTTTAAGAAAAAAATTATTATAACGTTTTACGTCGATAATATTTTAATTATAAATCGTAATAAAGTCGTCATCAAATGAATCAAAAATGTTTTAAATGTCAAATTTCACATATCAGATTTGAAATTATGCGTCTTTTATTTAAATATAATTATCAAAAAAAATCGTTATAATAACATTATCCGTTTGAAATAAAAAGCGTATATCATATGTTTTTTTAATCACTTCAAGTGTTGAAATCTCACTTTTATTAATACATTATTTGAAATTAATTATAAATTAACGCTCGTTAAAAAGAATTATATAATTTTTAAAAAACTTTATAAAAAGTATTAACTCGTTATAAATTCTCTTATATACGTTATATTGAAAACTCGTCTCGATATTATTTATATTATTTCTTTAATTAATCGATATTCAATTAATCTTATTTCAGCGCATTAAAATATAATTATTCAAATCTTTCGATATTTTAAAGACACGATATATTATAAATTCGTATATAAGAGTTTTTTAAAGAATTTATTCGATTATATTGATTTTGATTAAGTTGAAAACTTAACGTGAAAATTTATTTTCGATTATTTATTTAATTTAAATAATAACATTATTAATTAATTAAATAAGCGTTAAATTATTATAATATTATTCATTTATAAAATAAAGTATATCGATTAAACGCAAATTATTAAAAAAGTTATTTGATTAAAAAATCTTCTTAATTAATTTCTGCGATCTGACGATTTGAATTTCAAAATTATTATAATTTTTGAAAATAATTAAAACGTAATCGTTTTCGCAAAAAACGCTTAATTTTATACTCGCATTAAATATATTAATATCGCTTATCATTTTATACGCGAAAAAGTCAATAATAATATTATAAATATTTAATATGTTTTTATTAATAAACAAATGATTAATAATCTTATCAAAATTTTATATTTTGATAAATTTATTGTTTTTCGCGATGCTTTTAAAATGAAAACAATTTTATATTATTCATTTAAAATTATTTGAATTATTATTTTAAAAGAGACGTTTAAGTCGTTATTATTATTTAACGCTTATAATTTTAAAAAAGCGATTTTATTAATTTTTATATTTCGAATAATCGATTAAATAATCGATTGAAATCGAATTTATTCGTAAAATTTCAATATTAATTTTAATGTGTTAAAATTTCGTTATGTTATTATTATATCAAAAGTTAATTTATTATTATTATAATTATATTTATAAATTTTATAAGTCTTTTTTCGAAATATTTATATTTATATTTTATTTAAATTTGAAATTTGCGACGTCATTTAAAAAATCGTTGTTAATATCTTTTCGTTAATTATTTTAAATATTTTCATTAAAATCATTATATTTATATCTTTTAAAATCATTATACTTATATTTTTAAAATTATTATATTTATGCTTTTAAACGTTATTGTCGTTATTATTATCATGAATATCATTATTATATATCGTTCGCATACACGTTATTAATTATTATTATTAAATATTAATATTTTGAAATAACCTTTACGAGTTTTGCAGTTAATCGCATATATATATATATGTGCATATATAATTCGAAATATTTCGTTTAATCGAAAAATAAATTCTTATATATATTTATTAATTATGTGTCGATCGATTTTTAATGTGTATTAAATAAATTGAAAATAAATTTATTAGAAAACGATTTTTCGTCAAAAAGTGAATTTTTTTTTATGTGATATTATAACGAATATGTTTAAAAGAATATAGTCGTTTTTAAATTTTCGATTTTCACTTTTTTTATTCGATTATGAATATCGCGAATTTTAAATCTCATTTTTGAAATTCGAATGTTTATAAAAAAAAAAAATAATGTATAAAAGATAAAAGTAATTTATAAAATAAATGTGATTCATAAAAAAAAGATGATTATTCTTTTTCGAATTTTCATTATTTTTATCCGATTTTAAACATCGCGAGTTTCGAATTTTATATTTGAAATTCGAGTTTTTATAAAACGTATAAAAAATAAGAAAAATGTAAAAATGATTTCATATTAATTATTCGACGTTAAATTCATTATAGTTATTCGACGCTCGATTCACTTTATTTATTCGACGTTCGATTTTTTTTAAAAGTATGCGTGCGAAGGAAAATGTCGAAATTTAAATCACGTGATAAATTATATAATATAAGCGTATGCGCTTATAATATAGATCGCATTTTCCTTTATAACACTTTTAAATAAATATAATTAAGTGTTTTACATCATATTTTCACATCAATTTTCTATTATTTTTTATATATTTATAAAATTTTCAAAGTTGATAAAATTTTCGAAATAAATATATTGATTATTTCTTTATATTTTTTATTTAATTCGATTATACGTTTTTTATTATATCGATTAATAATAATTTAAAACACATTTTTTTTTATTATAAATCGTTTTAGTAACGAGATTTAAAAAGTTTTAAATATTTATTCGCTTACGAATTTAATTTTAACGTTTTATAACAATCATATTTTTTATAATAATAATTATAATCTTTCGTGACTCGAATTATTAATCGTGAATAAACTTTATAAATTTCGATTTAAATTAATTATAAATCTGTGAGCGTATTTAACAATATCGTATAATTTTAAATTTAATATCGATCTTTTATATCGAGATTTTTTATCGAATTATACGTAAAATATGTATTAAGATTTTAAAATTATTGTCGACATTAAAGTTTTTAATTATAAATTGAACATATTAACGACGTATATACGTTTTTCAATTTTGAATAATATTTTAATTTAATAATTAATATATAAAAATCGCATTTAAAGATAATTACATTATAATCGTTTATTTTAATTTCTTTATAATAATTTCATTATAAAATATAACTTATTTTAATTCGTAAGCGTTAAAATTGTTTATTAAAAGAAGTGTAAATCGTTTTATAAAATTGTCGAATTATCGAAAATATTCTTTTATAATTTCATTAATTATTTAAGTTATAATATTATTTTTTCAAAAAGCTTCGAGTGTTTTCAAATCATAAATATTCGTCGCTCGAAAATATAAAAATCGTATTATAATATTTATATAAAAACGATATTAATAAATATTTTATTTTTTAAAAACGAAGCGTTATAAAAATATATCGATATATTAAATAAAAAGCTTTCGAGATTTAATAACATTATACGTTAAAGTAATTATAATACGAGTCTTTTTTTATTTTTAATCATTTATACGTTTCGTATTTAAACTTTTATCGAATATCGTTTTTTAAAAATAATTCGTTTTATTTATATTAAAAATGTTTTCAAAGTTGAAAAATTAATTAATGTCACGAATTTCAATTATAATTTTAATAATATATTTATTTCGATTAATAGAATCGATTTTATTATATTTATTTCGTTATTATATATTATAACGATCTTTAAAACGACTTAATTAATTATTCGAAAACTTAAATACGAATTGTTTTTAATATATAAGTAATGTCTTTTAAAATTACTTAATTTTAATACGAATAATATCATTAATTAAAATATTATAATTAATTTCGTATCGTTATATTTATTCAAAAAAAGTCTCTTTAAAATTTATTTAATTAACTTTCATCGTACGAGCTTTATTTTTTCAAAAAACAATATAACTTTAATTAAAATAAACGAATTTATTTAAAAGAATTTCGCTGCAAATAAAAATGTTAAAAAAATAATTATATGTTTTTTGTTATTATTGATTAAACGACTTAAAAGATTATTTTTTATTGAAATTATCGTTTTATTAATCTCGTAAAATCTTTCTTTAATTATCTTTAATAATCGTATAACGTTTTTTAAAAAATGAAGAATTAAATATACGTTTTAAAGTAATAAAAAAAGATTCGATCATTTCGTTAAAATTATATAAAAAAAATCGTATAAGTTATAACGAGGTTTTTCGTTATTTATATAAAAATTTGCGAAGAAACTGCGAGCTCATTTAATTATAGCGAATATTTCATTATATCGAATTTCGTTATAACGAAGTTCGATTGTATTATAAAAAATATAAAAAATAACATATAAATAAATATATTTTTAACTAAATTCACGAGAATAAGTTTTATACTTTTATTAAATTTTTAAAAATTTTATATTAAATGTCGATTAATCGAGAAATACTTTTTTCGAATCATTTATCGAATTTATATACTTCACTCATAATTGCATTAATAATATTTTATAAACGAATTAAACGAGATAATTATTATTTTTATAACATTTTCTTTTTATTATTTTTCTTAATTTACTTAAAAACGAGACGTTTTCATTTTATTATATAATTTATAAATTATATTAAAAAATTCTTTTTTATAAACATTTTCTTTATTTAAAAATTATAAATTCATTTAATTTAAAGCATTATTATTATAATAAACTACTTTTTAATTTCTTGTAATCACTTAATTTGAAGTACGAAACATTTTTCTTAATTAATATAATCGTATAAATTAATTTGAAAGTTCACTTTTTTATAAAAACTCTTTTTATTTAAAAATCTTTATATCTCAATTATTTATCTTTTATAAATCTTTCGCTCACATATTTAATAAATCTTTTATATTATTTATATATCGTAAAATTTTCGTATATCACTTATATGCTCGTAAAATTTTCGTATATTTATATATTCGTAAAACTTTCGTTGTTGCTTACAATTCGTAAAACTTTTATATATTTAACCTTTAGCCTTTATAAACTATTTAAGTTTACTCTTTTTAACGATTATTTTTTTAAAAATTATTATTATTATTACGATTATTTTATAAATTACTTTAATTACTTTCTTTGAAGCTTTTATCGTCTTTATTTGAATCGATAAAGCATTTATTAATATAATTTTCGAACTTTTCACATTTTTAGCATTGAATGTGCGATTTATCTTTACGATCGATATCGTCGTTTTAATTCTTTTAATTTATCTCGTCACTTTAATAAATCTTTTTTTTAACAATTATGATATTAATTCGAAACGTGTTTTATTCGACGCTTTAAAGACGCTTTATTATAAATATCGATATTAAATTATTCGATTAATCGAGAGTGTATTTGATAATAACGTATTTCGTTTTTTAATAAACGTTTATCATCACGATAATTGTATATATATTTAACGATAACGTTTAAAAAGTAACATTTTTAATATTTATTCGTAATTTCGTTAATGTAACGCACATTTAATCGATCGATTCGTCGAATTTTTTGAAATATTTATAGAATTTTTATAGTAAAAACACGAGACGATTTTTGTTACTTAAATTATAAACGCGTTTCAAAACGTTTCAAATTTCTTTCGATGATTTTATTTTTGTGATATAAGTTTATTATAACGATTTTATATACTTAATTAATAACGTTATAATTTGTTAATTAATCATTATTTAATTTTTTAATCTTTTTTATTTTTCAAAACTCGATTCGAATAAACTTTTTAATATGAGATTTTATAAGTCTTTATTTTAAAAAAATCGTTTATATATATTCGATTATGTTTAAAAGTTATGAAACTTTAATAAATCGAATCGAATATACGATATCTTGAATGTAAAGAGATTTAAATTATTTAAATTAATTTATAAAAGTACGTTATGAGCTTATATCGCCGACGTCGAGGCGAATATTTTATATTTTATTAAATTTATTTTTGTATATATATATATAAGATAATAATATAATCGAATCATAATAATTAATCGAGTTTATAATTTATTGTTGAAAATAAATTACGTAGCGAAATAATTATAAGTCGATAATAAAGTTAAGATTTATAAATAATTAATTATGATTATTATAAAAAATATAAAAAATAATATATAAATAAATATGCTTTTAATTAAATATACGAAAATAAATCTTATACTTTCATTAAATTCTTAAAAATTTTATATTAAATGTCGATTAATTAAGAAATATCTTTCTCGAATTATTTGCCGAATTTGGTAAAATTAATATAAAGTTATATTATATAAATGTATTAAATAAGACAATTAAGTGAGAAGAAAATATATATATATATAAAAAAACATTTATATAAAAGTAAATGTCTTTATTAAAACACGTTAAATTAAATTAAATAATATCAAAGAAATGTGATATTAAAAAAAGTTAATTTTATTAAAAATATAAAATACGCTTATAACATTATTTTCTTTTTTTAAAAAACGATATTTTAACGTTATAAAGATCGAAAAAGTGTGTTTATAACTTATTTTATATCTTTAAAACATTTAATTAATAATCATTTTCAATTAAAAAAAATTAACGATAATAACGATAATAATATATTATAAAAAATTCGTATATAACATCGTTAATGCTATAATATTTTATCGTTTTAAACATTTAAAAATAACGTGATTTAATGAAAAATTAACGTTATTATCGTCGTCGAAACATTTAAATATTTAATTTTATTTGATATTTCATATTTTGAGCGGAGAAAAAATCGTAAAAAATTAAACGATATAATTAATTAAATAAGATTTCTTAAATCGAATCGAGTCGCAGACGTTAAATTTTATTTAAAGTTCGCATATATTTTAATAATGCTTTATGCTTTAAATAATCTTTTTTTATAAATTATCATATATGTGACATCGAATAAAATAAACAATAACGATAACGAGATTTTAAAACGACGTTAAAAGGCTTCGAAAGATGATTATAATGTAAATAATAAAAGTCGCGTATTCATTTGAACCTTAAATCAATATATCATCGCCGTCGATATTAATTAATTTTGTTATTAAAAAAATGACGTGAAGACGCACGCACAATAATCGAAAATTATATATAATTATTAT